>JABASH010000016.1:0-93152 GCA_019776445.1 Tomocerus maximus
CTGTAATTATACGCACATGAAGTGCAGTGCATAAGCCTCCTGTCGGCTGTCGGATAAAAACAGGGCTCTCGCTCTCGGCTATAATTTCATGAAGATATCTGTACGTAAATGTACTTTTATATATACAATTATACAACTGCGTCTCAGATTTATTATTAGTATGTGAGACAATTATCCCATTCTGATAAAAATAGAATCCTACTGAATTGTCTGTACTAAAATATTTAGATATGCTTTGCTATCGTAATCCTATGCAAACATAAATCATGAATTCACTGAAAATAACAATTCTCGAAAAAATGGATTCTTCGCTTTCCTCTTGAGTGTAGAGACCATGGAACGCATAATTCATTCACTCCAGTTGAGCTAAGTAGTCATTCATTGAAAATCCTGTTGCAATAGTAATGCAATCAGCAAGTGTTAAAATATTTGTGGTGATTTGGGATTAATATTGAGATAATCTCAGATGTACAAATGAAAAGTTCAGGGAAAACAAAATTGTGAATGTTTTCCTGGATCATTGAATGATTGTTGTCAATTTAGATTTGAGTTGCTGAAGTGGTCAGTAAGTACGAAACAGCACCAAAATTGTGTTATATTCAGATATGGTCATGTCACTATCACAAAATAGTAGTACGTAATAATATAAGTAGGTTTATCCATAGTCCTAGAGTGCAGAAATATATTTTTATTAGGACAGGTAGAACAGCGAGCGAGCGAGGGTAGTGTAGGATCTGATAGTTGAGTATCAAGATGAGAGTCATCATAGAAGATCAGTTTTAATATAGGAAGTGTAAATTAGCGAGTGTGAGGGAGTCCTGTTCTTTCCTTACGGTAAACGATAAAGTTTGCCGTGAAGTCCACTCAAGTGTAGAAAGCAACATCAGACTCAAAACATACATTCTGACTTCTAATAAACCAAAGTTATGTGCTAGGAATGTACTACATACTCCTCCTGATATTATACTAATACATTATTTAAGTGCCTCTATGATACACACAGACTAATATCTAACTAACTGCGATAGTAAATAGCAACCGAATCCTGAGCAAACTCTCCCATATGCACTCTACCACTCTGCAGCGTTTTATTTCAATCTGTTGTGTTATCCGAGTGAGTTGAGTCAGTTGAGTATTGTGAGGAATTAAAGCTTAGCCAGCCAACCCTATCGCTACAAACGAGATTCTTAATCTTAACTGGAGCTTTGGATTGTAAGTGATGTAACACAACTCAGTAATGTTCAAAGTGATACTATGAATGAGTGTTCTTCTTGGCTCCCCAATGCTATTTAATGTTCTCTTTGTATTTCAGTTTTGTGTACTCTCCTTCCTTCCCGATCCATCCAACTTAAATAAATTAAACCACTCACTCTTCTGTGCTATTATATGCCCATTGTGCTTTTGCTACAATTTAGTTCAGCCCCAGATAGTGTTTTCAGTGTTGACTCAATGCACTGGGCAGGAGTGGCGATCTGTTGTGCTGTTCGATGAGGAAGATGGACACGAACATTATGATTAAGTCGAAACGAGCATTTAGTTAGTTATAGCTGTTCTCTTTACGTTATTATTCTCATATTTATTACATTTCATTTTTCACAAATAAGAAAGCTCCGTCCAACTCCTAACTTCGCAGAATGGAAGATGAGACAGCTACTTATACCTCGTCCTATGTTTATTTGGTACACTTTGCAATTTGGATAGACTGTCTTCACTTTGTTTGTATGTCTATACGCTCCAAGTTACTCACTCCACTTATGATTGGCTATCTATATCCGGCTTACGTATATTTTATTACGAGCAAAGAGCCGTTAAATTCTCCTCACTGCGAAAAACATGCACTAAGAATTGGTTTACTAGCCGAGAAATCGCCCTTTGGCCAACTGCTATTTCATTCAGTGGATGAGACACCAGCAATTTAATCTTCGCTTACACACATGACAAGTTTTTCCTTGCGATTCCCCACTTGAAATCCTTATTTAACGCTTTTAAAGAATTCTTGCTGCAACCTAGCAGTCTTTAGCCAGCATCTTGAGACTGAAGCAACCTGATCAAACAAGGAGCTAAGATGCATTTATTTTTTATTTGTTTCACGGATTTAAGAAACAAAGAGAATCATATGATGAAAATTTTATGTTGCTGCGCTCTGTTTGGGATACAAAAATCAGTTTATTTACAATGACAAGGCATATCTTGACCGTTCATCAGTCATTTTTGTCAATAGCAGACTGACTTTAAAAAGACAGAGAGGATAGGAGCAAACTGGCATTGGATTTCGATTTGAGTTAATTGTTGTTGTTCATATTGTAAACAGAAGTCTGAAAAGTATCTCGAATCATCTGAATCTGCAAAGATGCACAAAGGCATGCAGCACTTACTTCTTAGTGAGAAGAGGCTGGCTTATGGCTGATGTGATGAATGGCAACATGCAAGATTCTGCAAATCTACCTGTTCCTCTTCTCTAAGTACACTGACGATGAGTGATATAATACGAAGCTATGCACAGAATGCGTAGGAAAGCGTTTGTTCTTCCTGTTGGTTATCTTTTCAACTATTCTCTATTAAGTCAGCCTAATGGATCTAACTTGGCAATGAATCCTTCCCAGCTTTATATTTAACTTCTAGGTACTCTACTCAAATGAGTGAAGCTATAGGTTGCTGCTTTATGATTTTGTGTTCGTAGCTACAATTTTTTCTTTTCTGTGTATAGTTAATGTTGTTGTCTGCACGATTATTCAGAAAACGTATAGAGAAAAGATGTTTACATTACGTAGTGCTCTGTTATTATATTACGAACAACCAACCTCTTGAGACTACTCACAAGTGAGATATCATCTCTGGCATCTTTTGTTCGTGTAATATTTGTTTTCACTGTACTTGAATGCTTAGGTACTGTTAAAGAGTACGCAAGTGAATTCACGAATACAAAAATCAACTCATTACCAGAGAAGCAGTAACAAGTTAAGTAAGGAGGCTACAGATAAATATCAATTACTGTTATTACTGCGGTTAAAATTCTATCTAAGTCTGAAAGTGGGCTAGAAAACTTTTATGAATTCGTTAGAATGCCCCCAAATTAACATAGGTACATTATGCTAGAATGTGCTGGGTATATCTATTAACATAAAATCAAAATAAACTTAAATTGTAAATCAGACCCACTCGATTCTTCCTACTTTAGATTGACTACTGGAAACCAAAGCGATAACAATAAAGGTTAATAGGGACCAGAGGGAACTTGAACAATAATGAACACTGATTTATATCTTCAGAATCTCGTAATGAATTTGTCTTCCAAATTAAATTAAATCAAAGTCATAAAAAAGTTGCTCCCTCACGGATGTTAAACATAAAAGTGTTATGGCCTGCTGTATAAAGATATGCCAAGTGAAACTGAAAGATGATATAAGAAAGTGACGGAGGGAGATGATGCTGTTTCATTGTTGTGGTCTATAAGCAATATTGATTGATTTAATCAACTCACTTTCATTAATGTGACCAACGATAACACTGGATTTTAAATTAGCTATTGAACAAGTTTTTCTTATCATTTTCATGAACAAGGGTAAACATACTGCGAAGCATTCAGGATTCAGATTTACTGCCAGAGCAAATAATATATACTAGAGCATGCTTTTTCCATATCAGCTCTATTGCAAGTGGGAAAAGTTATAGTAAATATACGACAGTCGTAGGCAGGTTAATGATAATAATATTACAAGATCACAACTTGTACTTATTATTCTATTTTATCTAGCACCCCATTGTTCTTCAAGCTTAACAGATTAGTCTCATTGATTTAATATACTTAATACATTAAAGTCAGCAAAGTAAACACAGGGGTTTATAGAAATTGGAAAAATAACGATCGATTTAATGCTCACAATTTTTTATACTAAGTACTTCCAAGGCTCAAGTTAGCATAATTTATTAGTGATTCCCGCAGTTCCTGTTTAATTCAGTCTGTTGCAAATAATTCATGGAAGTATGTAAGTACAAGAATAGTATGAGCATATTGCTATTTTCACTTGATTGGTTTTGTATGTAGGGGAGGAACAGAGAAAAGGACAAACCCTGAAGGTAAGATTGGTCAAAATATGATTTGAATGATTAACATATCCTGTGGATACTTAGGGAATTCGGCAATAACTTATGAATAGTAAATCGAATACCTGAGCAGAGTAATCTGAGCAGATAGCAATAATATCTGCACAAAATGTATTTTTACGAGAAATTAGCAAATTAATATTATAAGATTAAATGAGTTGCTTTGTTTTTGCTTGCGATGGTCTTGCTGGTCATAATTGTGATTAATGTACATCAAATAATAGAGTTGGGCACAGAAGAAGCGAATCAAGACAAGCGAGCACTAAATTAATGCAAGCTTCGGACGTTTCAATGAATAATGAAATGGTAATTGTATGCATTAACTTTGTGTTCTATTACGCATCTAAATTACATTACATTGTGATATCAACTATATTGTGGCTCTACTGAAGCAGCAAGTCACACAAGTACATCCACGCAGTTGCAAACGTAATGTAAACTTGACTTTCCCTCTAATCTTTAATGTTCAATGACAAAAGCCTCATGCTTCAGGAAACATTGACGAAGTCGTTTTCAGTGTCTGTTTACACAGATTCCTCATTATTACCTAATTATCTATGAAAACATCGCTATACAATCCACCTACTTGCATATAAGGGTGTCTCATTGAGGATATTGTCACTAATTTCCTCTAAATGCATTTTGCAATAATTTTTTATATGGACTTTGGTGCAATGGCATAGAGAAAATTGGTAAAAATAAATATCTGTTCTTGAAGTTCATAAAAGTTGGGATCTGCACAGAGAAAGAGTTGTATAGCATAGCAGAGAGTAGATATGTGTCACGTCAGTCTCATTCTGTAAATGCTCAATTCTACATTTCATAGTATTACTAAGAATTTGTGGTGTAGTGAATACAATAAAATATTTAGGAGTAATCTTTTTTTAGTAGTTTGTTGACAAACAAATAGTTAGGTAAAGACTGTATATACCTTGGAGTGTACAATGTCTTTTACACATTGGTGTTGCCTGTTGGTTCATATAATTTGTGATCATAGATGTTTGTACTGCAAAAGGTCTACCTATATATGCAGATATTTTTATAAACATTTCAATGCACACTGCATATTAGTTATTACTATTTACATTTGAAATTGTAATTGAAGATACTGAGTTGTGTAAAGAGTAAAAAAACATTAGCGTTGCATTTCTGATGTAGCATCTGTCATGCTATCACTGATTGAATAGAATTCCCTTACACTATAGACATTTGAATTCCACTCAATAGTAAGTCATCTTATTGTGGCCTTTGTGGAGGGGTATTGTATGCAAATCACATCACACACAACTGTTAATGCACAGGTTAATGCAAACAGCGTTTCTGCAATGGACTTAAATTACAGTTTACAATTATACAAACATAGCTACATAAATGTATAGCATTGGAAATGCCAGAAGTGCATTCACAGTTTACTTTAGTTAGTCTTCAAATACACAATTTATGACTTATCTGCGTATGTTTGTTTAATGTAGGATAATGATGTTGACTAATCATCAGATCAATTCACAACAATACGGATAGTACATTTTCCATTGTCATCACATAACAAATGGATGGGATGATGTGATGTATGTCTCTGTCTGTCTGCACTCTGCATAGACGCCCAAGGAAATGTTTTCCTTTAAGGAATCATTTAGTCAAATCACAGTTAATATATTGGTAAACACGCATAGGCACATAATTATATTTGGTAATAGAGCAAGATGCCAATCACACATCCAGTATTGATAGATGCACTTGTGCTCTGAGTGTTCATGTCGATATTAGTCCATCGTAGTGAGTACTAAAACATATACTTAATTTTAGCCTTATCGGATATGAGATGGATTAGGCATTTAAAAGACGAAGGTTTATTTGCCATGTCTGCTTATGTATTTGTCGTGTGCGATCCCTCTTCTCGTCTAGTGTGTACAGATCGAACTGCATTAAATCCTACACTACGATGATGATTATCATACTGTTATGTCTTACAATTCAGAGATGAAGATTAAATTGACGTGCTGAGAATTTAAAGAAATTTAGCTTTGTGCAAAATGTTTTTGGCAAAAGGGGAGGATCCAAATCAAAATAATAGACAAGGGGAAATTGATGGCGAACGCACACCATTTCATTGACGGACGAATCAAGTCTTCATTCACTCAATCAGAGAGACAAGTTGCAAGGTGAATTCAATTCCAAAGTTAATGTTCATTCATTTTAAACAACTCGCATGCACACACTACATAAGCGTGCGTTGTTGTTTATTCTGTTGATAAAGCATAAATTGAGCACGTAACCCAATATTATTATAGCAATACGCATCACTTTATCCTAACTGTCCATGCACACCTTCCCTAAGCCATTAGGGAAGATGTGAAATAATGACGAGTCATTTCTTCGAACATTTTCTTGTACAAAAACATCCTTTAATCACTAATAATAAAAATGACCTAGTGTTTCCATTCAAATAATCATTTCTGTTCCTGATTCATTCTATTGGTCACGAATTTTTTGTGTCTTATGTGACTGAGGCTAGTATAACAAAGACTGATCTTATAAATCCCAGCGTGTGAAACAAAATGTTCTCTAATGTAATTAGTTGCAGAAACGTAGGAAAATGATTTGCATTGCACAGACGAAATATCTAGAAATACTGCTCTTTGTTATCAGAACAAAAATATGAAAAGCAAAACGAACACGTTCGTCAAGTAATTGTCTGCCATTTGCTGCCCTTGTCAAAAATGAGTATTTCTAGGAAAATATTCCTTATAACTTTATTTACTTTTCATCAACGAAATGAATCTTCGATTAGATATAAACTTGTCGAGATTTTGCATGTTTACACTCTCAAATGTACACAGATATATTAAAAGTGTATAGGCTGAGTTGACAATGAGCAAAAAACTGAGTATGGGTGAGCTGATGGTAATAAAAATGCAATTAAATTCTTCTGTTGCAATTTCAGTCTGTGACTTAATTTAATAATGATGAAGATCATTACCATAATAGTCTCAGAGATGCCAGAGCAGACCAACTTAAATGCTTCCACATCAAAGATGCCCCACACGATTAATCGCACCTGCGGTTAGTTTGGCGTTTGCTATGGAGTGATGTCTACGAGAGTTGGTGAATCAGTCCTTGAGATGAACTCGCGTCCGTGCCCATTGTCTCCTACTATTCTATTCTTCGCTTTGATGAAATGTGGATGCAATGCAAATCTTGTCCGTGGTTCATCTGCATCTTCTCTATAGGACTCGATTTAGCTAAGTTATCAAGCCTCATCCTTTAATTTCACGCATGCAACTGTGCAAATTTGTTCAAATTCAATTATCTTTCATTTCCTTTTCCAGATGATTATTATTTTCTGACTCTCTGCCTCGCGTCATTTTACAATTCTATCAAATTAAATTCCATTTGAATACTCCTATCGTTTTTTGCCTTCTGCAAACTACTTAGATACTCTAAGGTTGGGAATTCGAGGAAAAAACGTATTAAATAAAAGCCCAAGATGTATACTCCTACATGTCTCGTGATTTTATTTATTTACATCTGTACACATCGCATCATTGTAAGTGAATATGTAGATATCTATTGTAGTAGTAATTACTGACGATATGGTACAGAAAGCTGTTTTACGGTTCCTTTTATTAGCTATAACTTTGTAATGGAATGTCATGTCACTGTGCAGCTAAATGTTATTGTAAAATGCGATTGGTTAGTAACTGCATACGCAGAATAGACATGGCACTATTACTTAGTAGTAAAACTAGTAATGGCATGCTAAAAAATTAAATATTCCGTCTTGTGTACAGCAGTAAGTAGCAGCCATGCCAGAGTGTGCAGATTACCTCAGACCTACTATTACTCATACTGAGCATTTTTCTTCCGTGACTGATATACCCACAAAATAATAAGATAGTCTTTAATACAAAGATGGGATCTATCTAAAATTGTGTAGCATAAACTGTATATACACTTATACCTATGTAACATACAATGTGTGAATAGAATTTCAATTGCAATAGCCTTTTTGAATAAATGTAATATCTGCATGCTTCTTATTTGTTGCCCTGTTCATCCCATTCAATATCTTACGCCGTACTTCATGGATTGCTATTGTGTATCGAAATAAGCTAATGTTTCTGGTTGTTGTGTGCTCATCTGCCATGTTGCTATCAATCACACACTTATATAAAGAAGATTACGAGCTTAAGTAGGTATCTTCATATCTATGATGTGTGTGTGTGATGTAATAGTAATAAGCAAGAAAGAGGATCATATAGAAGAAACGCCATGTCCCTGTGTCCATTACAAATAAATATTCTTTTCCTGACAACAGAGACCTCCAAATCCTAAAGTTGGTGCTTAATGCGAACAAGCACTACACACAAGTACAAATTACCATCATCGACTAGGTACAACTACTACTACTACACATACACACCGACAAATACACATAATCATAAACAATTGTATTTCGCTCGTCTGCTATTTGGTATTTATGTTGCAAATACATTTTCATTCCATTATTTCTATAGGTATACTACTAAGTGTAATCTGAACGGAAATTATATAGACAGCATAATATCATTTGCATTAGCAATTACGATTTATGTACAGATAGTAGTACTGTGGATAATTTCATATAGTACATTATAGTCTAATTCGAAACATACCTATAGTAGTTAATAGTGGTACTCGTACATATCTAGAAGCACTTCATTAATCTCTTCTCCAAATTGAAAGTTAAACTAGAACATTGATTAACTTGGAATTACTTTTTTTACTGCGAGTAGATATTATATGCATTTTTAAATGTGTACTACATTCATGTATGCCAGCTTTAGTATATCTGTTGGCTACTTATCTGTTAAATCGTTCGTATCCGGAACTACGCCAATTACAATGGACATTGTGTTGACAAACTATAGGTATATCAATAGAATTGAGAGGATTTCTTCCTGTGACAAATTTTTTGTCATTTAGTCAGAATTAAGAGCAGAGGCATTTGAAATTAAATTGTGGGCTGATGCGAATTTAGCGTAGCGCTGTGCTCTTTTCTATCTGTACACAAATTTTTGTAAATTAAAATTATTTAATTTCATTATAAACTAATGTTTTGAGCTATCGGATAGAATTTTTCATTTTTCATTGAATCATATTGATTAGATTCTTTCGAATGGTGAACATCGCTTGGCTGTGCTACGTCCGGTTTTGTGATAGCCTGTAGTATGTGTAGTAGTAGGGCAGCAGTAGTTTGCATGTAGTGCATGTTGTCGTATTTCTGACCCATAAATGTAGTGGATGGGTGGATAGAAATCTACTTGTAAGTGCAATTATAAAATTAAAATGTAGAAATAGTGGAAGATTTCGGTACAAGACACAATTGCGTAATGGTATTACTGTTAGAACAGTTATATTGACAATGAATATAAGTGCTAAAGAAAATTGATTAGCTTTGAGTAACCCCGTCCCGAATAGAATTCAAGTACACTGTCATAAGTTGCGTTTTCACTCAATTCACTTACTCCGTGCTAACATGGACAGGTATCCCCTTGTATCTAGAATCTAAAGGTACCAGTGTGACTAATTTGCATTTTTTGCCATCATCACATAACATTTAATTACCACAGGTAGTGGCAGAAAAGAGGTATATGCTAACTGTGATGGCATATCCATTCCTGTATTATTAGCAGTGAATAGCTATCTCCACTATTGACAACTGACCATTTACTGCATTATACTAATACATCTCATTAACATCAAACATTCCTTGAATATTACGGTAGTTTGCTTCACTTCACTTAACTTTAAGCTAGGCAGGCCTTTTCTACGAGTAGATGCTACGGAACGGTTAACCAGATGATATTTTTTATGTCCTACTCAAGTCCTAGTCACTGACTCTCTATTATTACACGGACCTCTACTTAAGACTGAAAGTAGTCATAAACTAGCCATTTAGCCAACTGCCAATGCCAATGCGACTACATTACTCACTAAATAAGCGTCTAGAATAATAATACTGCTCAGCTCAACTGTATAAATAATATATGCTTGTAAACAAATAAGATTCAAGTCCCAATTGTTCATAACCCCAAGTAGTAAGAAGTTGTACGCTATCACAACACAACAGTTAAGGAGTTGCGAGTCAACAGTGCAGTCGAATTTCCATTTTTAAAACCGAAGGACAGGAGAGCAGTAAAACTAATGCCAAGTTGAAATCGCATTGGAGCTTAACCACATGATCACACCACACGTACTTAGACCACACCAAACAATACTTGGACTGCGGATGCTCTGTACGTTACGTAACTATTACGAGATTAATATTTACGAACTAATCTCTGCTGAGCTTAATGTATGTGCACATTAGCACTAAATAATATAGGGGCCTAATGTACACATGGAAATTATCTAGAGATCTGTGTACTATACACTTATCATAATTTATGACAATGCAGGCAGAGAGAAGGTAAGACCTAGACTTGAGACGCCAACAAAGGTCTCATCCCAAATGTATCTAATCTGACAGAAGTGAGCGAAGCTAACTGTACAGTCGCATAAAACAATGTACAATCATAAAGGGTCGATACACTCTCCATTTTAGACTCTGACGAATGTCACAATGTGACTGAAGAATCGTGAAGTGATGGAAAATCGAAAATAAACGTCCTGATCTGCTGCACGGAGGGAGGTGGGCCACAGGTAAATGACGATGAGATCTTCATTCCTCCCACTCATTTTCAAATGAACTCTTTTCAGTGATCCAACTCTTAGATAATGTTATTCTAGCATATCCTACACCATAATAGATGTAAACGAACATTCTCGCTGGGATATCACTTCTTACAGTTATTTGTTTTTTCTGTGTACAGATACATCAATAAAAGTAGTGTTGGGATAAGTAAACGCAATCTGAATTAAATGCAAACGTGCCCGTATGACTTTGGTTTAGAGTTGCGGTTCCCTTTTAATGTATCATCCTCGCATCGACATCGCTAACACTCACTTATGAATGTAGTTACACACTGCATACTACTGGCGGAGATATACCGCTAGACTAAGCCCCAGTGAAATCTCTGGCACTCTCTGTGTGATGTGGTGTCATGTCATTTGAAGAAAAACAGAGCAAGCAGCGCTGACAGAATTGTGAATCGAGTACAAAAAGGATCTATCTTTTTCAAACGGAAGTCACAATGGAATGCAATGGAACAAATAAAGTCTGAATGTCGAACAGACAAATGTTTTTGAGTCCTAAATGTATTTGTACTACAAATAACTCTCCACATACAAATCTCATCATCTACTGCACTCCATTATTATTTACGACGTTTGCCTCATCACCAGTACACATGTACAGTACAGACAGACTAGAGCGATATGATGTGATCTATTGTGCAGATAAATATACATTCAAGCCAAAGAAAAGTAAACGGGAATCTTTTCAAACTCTCATTTCCCACCTCACTAATCGACTCACTAATGTTCCTACATACCAAAATGGTAATAACGCTGTCGAGTAGTTTATATGATGCCCACGTAGCTGCTTAATACAGACTAATAGCTCCTATTCATTTATTGTATCCGGATTTATTTGTGGTGTAGCATTACTAAAGCCGCATGTCAATGCCAATAGATAAGGCCTTTACCTGGATGAGACGACACTGCGGAAGGCAGTTAGTTAACCTTTTACACATCCCATTGTTCCTTCCTCAGAGCAGAAATCAGGGAAATGCCCTATTCACGAATCTTATCTAGGAAGACAGCTCTTTGACTACGTTTACACAATGCGGGCCAGAAGAAATGAATAAATAAATAACCATCTATTATTAATTCAAACCCGTTTGTCTGTGCCGGCCTTCTCATGTGCTAACACACATTGTCCCTATCTAAGCTCTTCTAAAGTTAACTAGAACATTTATTGACTACAATCAAAGGTACGAAAATCATGCCCTTTGTCAATGCTATAAAAGTGACCTACACAAATTGAACTTTAGACTACAAATCTTAGATACTCTCGTTGACTCTCATTCCCACACGCAAAAGTATTTTCGATCACAAAAGTAAACTGGTCCAAACCAGATCAAAGTAGGGTAGGGCCAGGTAATAATAATATTTACAAATATCAATCAACGATTTTAGTGTAACATATTTAGTGCGGATGTGTCGAACCTAATGTAGCTTTCAAAGGACATCGAAGGAAAGGTCTAAGTCTAAAGGCCACTATTAATCTATTAGTTTTCACTTCGAAATTAATTTTTACTGATTTCAAAATAATCATCAACATGTAACAGCAGAGTAATAATTAATTTGTCTTATCTTGCAAAAAATGTTCTTGTAGATTTACCTAGTGCCTGTACCTATTGTATTGGCTAATAACGGTATACAACTTGCAGATTTATTAGTGATTGCCCGATCTGATGTGACATATAAGTGCATGAAGGGAAGTTCCAATTTCCACTTCATTACTCGTTTCTAGAGCATAATAAGTATGAATTTTTTCTGTGAGTGCTGTGAACAGAGCGGTAATTGGATAATGAGTAAAGGTAAATATTCATAATAAGACTAATCAAAGCAAACAAACACGAATTGTTCGTCAGTCCGTCGTAATTTTTAGTTATAGCATTAAAATTTTAATGAAATCGGCCTAGACATCTAGTTTTGATTTCAGTTGACATATTCTATTAAAATACAAGGGCAGGATCTCGATAACCTACAAAGAAACTGAAACAAACGATTCTTTCTGAGACACCGTAAAAGTAGGTGAGTGTAATGTAAATCAGCAAAAGGTTCACAATCGGAGGAAATGCTGAAATACTAAAAATGTAGAATTCACTCGCAATCGCAATAATGCTTCTTATCATGCATGTCAGCTCACAGTCTCATGTTACACGGTTCATAGATTCGTACTTATGTAGTCAGTAGTGTGCACCTGTATTTTTGTCTGTCTGTCTATTACTATAACAGAAGTAATACGGCTTTACTTTACTTGAAGAGTTGTGATACAATTGTATTTACTTATTTAATTCAGTCTAGCACAGATATAAGTATACATATAAATGTGATATAGGCGTAAGTGCCCATTGTTGAGGTGCAGATTGTAGTCAGGATAATCGAATGCATTATGTTATGAGAATGAGAGTTTGTAGGGTGAGTATGAAGAGTGAGGATACAGTGGGACGCAGTTATTACAAGAAGTAAGTGAACGCCCTTGGCCTTTAGCTCTCTTCAACGTAAACGCTCTTTCCTCCGCTACACATTCCAACTCATCCACGATATGTAACATCTGAGAACCAACAGGGAAATACGTTCGAACTACTTTACTTGCAGGGATAACTTTAATTTACTTGCACTCTAGTTTACTTGCGTTATCATTCACTTTAACTGTGTAAACTGCTCCATATACTATCCTCTGCTATTCATTTCGCTGCTGCCTCCCCTCACGTAGGTAGCTGCAGTTGCCACTGATTTAGAAATGGACATGACACGACACTCGATAGCCACACAGTTCTGAGCAAGTGAAATGAGCGCTTTAAAAAGTATAACTTGACCATAATGACGGATGTGCTATTCATAGAATTTAATACTCAGACAGCGTTTCCCGGCTATAACTTTCTTGCTTCGTTTACAACTCTCAACTAATGAATCATTTTAAAGCGAAATTATTACAACCAGAAAATAAAAAATAATATCGCTTCCCCGAACCAGCTATAAACGAAAACTAGTGTTTTCATTTTCCACGAATCAGATAAATGCGATAGGTGCAAATGGTGAATTGATTGACAGCAGTATTAACATCGTAGTTCACACTTCACAATAATGCTGGCCTTATTATGTCCTACATACGAAAACAAGACGTACGTCTTATTATGAGGCAAATGAACAAGATTTGTTTTCATTCAAATAAAATTAGCCTGCATTTTTTTAAACATTAACAATGNAATCTTTCTTTAAATCTCAGAGAGTATGAGACTTTTTGGTACATTTCATTTATTTTGCTTGCATCATAAATGGCATCATGTGTGGCATACCAATTGGGTTATTTATCATGCAATCACGATTGAGTTTTCCCTACAAAAACACGATCTCATAATATTATTACATAGAATTCTTAAGAAAAGGACATAAATACTGGAAGATAGCAACTTTTATGTTAATGTATATCATTTACTATTACTACCAGACCTTATTATTCTATTTACTACTATTGATCTCTAGGAGCCAGTAGTTTCATTTACCGAACAAATAATTTCGTACACCAACGGAAAGAAAATAATTGTAGAAAAACCTGACGCGACAGGATTGGCAAAATATGTTTGGTATGTGCGGTAAGCTTTATTAATTACTGTTAATTGAAAACTGGGAAAAACAAAAGAATCTAATTGTAAGCCGGAAAGACCCTCTCTATGAATTAGAAGTTATTTAAGATGGAAGCTAATCTGGCAGAAGTGGATTTGTAAGCGAAGGAATTCTGTGGATATTTTCAGTAACAAACAAACATGGCTATAAGTACCTAGTTAGGATATGCAGGCGTAGAATTTTTATTCTCAGAAGAAAATGCCTTGACCGTCTCTTTTTGTTGATGACGGCAGTAATAGACTGGAGGGAAGTTCGTGTGTAAGTGTGCGTACAAATGAGTTCTTTAGAATTTTCCCTGAAGGGCAAGGATCAACATTTGTTACAATGAGTGCGTTCGCATGTAGGTACTTTTAGGACTCGTTATAGGAAATCCTATTCCACAGTAGGAATTAAAAGAGGTAAAGAAATCCGGAAAAATCTTGACCTGTCTGCTATTTCCTAGTTGTGAAGTGGTCTGACTGCATGTAAGTCTAAGTTTAAGGACGAAGGAATAGGCCCTTCCACAGTCTAGTAGGCTGTAAGTGTTGACCGCGTGAACTTTTCAAGTTCAACCACCTACAGATTAGGAGATGTAGTCTACGGGACTGCAGCAGATGCCTTGACTATTCCCATCTGCCATGCTCTAACATTATTTAGTGAGTATCCCTATCTCGTGTTTATTATGAAGGAACTCTGTCAAGCGTTGTACGCAATGAGTTCGAGTTACTAATGTCAAGATCAATCCTCAGTAAAACGTGCCTCTTCACTTCCTATGCCTTTCCCAACAGTTATCTAACTACTTACACTCACTTAAATTTAACTGTATTCACTACGCTCACTCACCAAACGGTTTACTACTTACATACTTTATAATATTACTAAAACAATTAATTTTATGCACTTTAGCTTTGTAGAAGACTAAATCTTCCTTGGGTTATCTCTAGCCTACGTACGTTTGGAAAGATCCATTAAAATCAGAAGAATATTCAAAAGAGATTAATTAATACTTGGGTGTTTGGTGATGATAATTCATTTTTAATAGCCTCGGCAGTGTTTCGACATGACTGCAGTTATTAATACGACTGCTTGCAGCTAAACTCTATTTCCTCAACCCTATATAGGTATAGAGGTAGTTTATTTAATACATTTTTAATTGCCTCCATCTGTACTATATATAGATAATACTCATAGTGCTAAGTTACATTGCTTGTATTTCCTAAGAGGCTTAATTAAAAAATCAAATCACGCATTCGAGATTCCCTGTATAAACACGTAATAGTGTTCTACAGGAATGCTTAAGGTAGACTATGAATGGCTGGTAGTTTCTGTTTTCAGATGTGTACCGATATAAATAGTAGTAATAATATTACATAATATACCTACACTACTACATGTTGCTTCACTACATGAAGATAAACCTAATTTTCTGTAAATCCTGTGAGAATGCTTGAAAAATGAAGATATTACACAGAAATGTAAAAAAAGCGTAACATAACATGATACAGGAATCCGTCAGAATAATCTGATCCTGTACAGAAAAATGTTTTATAGGTCCATATAGTAAAAACTCTAGTAATCTGTTGCCAATTAGCAGAGGAAAATAGTTCTTTCACGAAAACTCTTTATTCATTAGGAAACAAAAGATTCTAAGTTGAGGTACCTACTTGCAATTAGCCTATGCATAGATTTCTATTGGCATTGTATGTTGGGCTTAGCATTTTGTGACGAGCACACAAACACAATGCTGGAGACTGTTCCTTATATAGTGCTGAGAGAGTAAATAAATTTAGGGATTGATGTTTAGTAGTGCAGAGGTGTATCGCATCACAATGTGGAGCCAAATTAAAGTTGAAGGGTCAAACACCTATAAAACATTGTAGATATAAAGAGTGAGGACCACCGCAATGTCTGTCTGGAGTCGAAAGGAACGAATCGAGAGGAGGACAGAGAAACGTGCATTTCGTACCTTCGAATGTGCCTAGGAATGACTGAGTCAACGAGCATAGGATGATGAGTTGGGCTTAAAAACTGAAACACTTGCAAGTGCTTTGACTTGTCTCTCTGTACTTAGCATTTCTATTAGCCTATTACTTACTACGTCGTCCCCTGCCTGCACTGGAGGCATCCAACAGCACATTCCACTCCAAGTTTAGGTTCAGATGCTATTCTAATGTTATCGTAGTGTAAGTTGGTGGAGGTGAGTGTTTGGATTGATGTACCTGTCCTCCGGTGCATCTAGATAGACGTGAGTGTATGCAGGAGGTATTCATAGTACCTAAACAGTGGCAATTAAAAAGAAACATAAAACAGACGCAGCTCAGCCTGGTCTTATCTTTACGTGCAATCTCATCTTCATTCTTTCACACTCTTGCCCATCCTCCATCTCAGCCCAGCTTACATCACAATGCACACTAAAACACGCTCACTTGTTCTCTGCTCTACCAAAGAACCCTGATACATACGCCAGATAGCGAGATACATACGGAGAGAAGAGCATTGTGTAATAATAATATACGTCTCTATTATTTCTGCGTAGTATTTGTATAAAAATAAACTTTCTGTTATGTTTTATTACGTATCTGCGAGAGGCGAGGCTCTTTTCCACTTGCTGGAGATGAGAGTAGGCAGAACCGACGGACGGGTCATTTCATGAGATGCATGCAAATCGTCCTCTCCCAACAACAACTTGCTAAGCACTCTCACTGACTTGGCTCTTCCTACGGAGGTGTGCATTACTAACAACATTGTTATTTCCAAGTGCATTTTCTGAGTTCAGTGCATTACCCGATGCGGACACGACAACTCAAAGCAAAACACTGCATTGCATAACAAAATCTGAGAAAACTGAGTTAAAGCCAGTTTTACAACTTGTACAATGCAAACTGTAGAGCCAGAAAAGGTAGTAAAGGCTTTCGGCTGTTCGTGGAACGTGTGGCTGCAGATTAATGGGCTCCAATCCAAAGCATTGCAGTTCCAAATTGCCTACCAGAAACATATCTCTGACGATAAGGATACACATGAATGGGAAAATAAATGAATTCCACAATTTATTGCGAAGAGAAATTATAAATTATGATTTGTGATGAGCTAAGCCAATATCCTTCAATCGCGTCGTACTCAGAATACAGATGCAAGGCAATAAATTCACGATATTATTATCTCATCTCGAGCCTTGCATTGTAATGAGCAACTACTATGCACTAACTACCTACACTCCATTATACACTCATTGTTTGAGAAGGAAAATTCGTTTTCGATTGAGAACTCTCTAAGGCCGTGGGATGTGAGTGAGTTGGAGATTTAATTTAAGAGTGATATCAAAAATGCCAAAGCGTGAAAACAGATTTGCTGCTAATTGTTGATTTGAAAATAGCTATTAAGTAGTACGTATGTTGCCAATTGGAGCCAATACTAGTCATGCCTGCTAGAAATATTGTATAATTTCGATTAGTAGGCTACTTATAATAAGTTCGTTGGTGTTGGACGAGACTCTGCGAATTATAAATGTGATCCAAGAGTCATAATTCATCCCAAAGAGAGACGCTCAATCATTCCTGCACCTAGACACAGATAAAGGGGCTACAGTAAAAAACTCATGGCCTTATCATCTGCGAACATCGTGCAAACAATTAAATCGCTACTGGACTATTGTGAACAATTTACAAATCAGCGAGGGGTCTTAATCGAAATAAAAATTACGGCCAACCGTGTCAATGTTTTGACAGTTGAAGCTAAGGAAAAACATTATTTACGGTGATTCACTCCATATTCTTCGAATTAAAAAAATTCACAATTATTTTGCGGGTAAGAGAAACAAAGAACATTTATTTTTCTATATAGTCAATCTGACATATCATAGTTTTCCAGACATTATATGGCTTATGATCTACATATCACAATTAGAGCACTCGGAATATTTTTTACAGGCTATCTCTTGCTGTGATGCTTCCTATTAATGTGAATATAATTTTTCTATTTGCTTATGCAATAACTTTGATTATTATTATTACTCATTAGTATCTCTTCTGCTAGAAAATCTGCGTCTAGAGCCTGATTGCTAAGTATAATTGGAAAATACTTTTATACTGGAGATATTGAGATTATTAGTAATTCTGATGGAGAAATATGAAGAAATAACTAAAGTGCAAAAATGTAATACAATTTCACCTTGCATTCTTTGTGTGACAGAAAAATTGAGATTAAGATCTTTACAATCATTTCATGTTTTTATTTACAATTGGCTGCAATCAAGTTAATCTGGCGATGCAATGTAGTTTAAAGATAAAGTGTATAATAAATGCAAATCCTCAGTCCTTCCTACAAGAATTTAATGAAACACACAAGAATTTAACTATAGACAGCCAGTTAAGTTATTGGCATTAGGATCGAAGCACCCAGCACGAAAGAGCGATTACACGTTTTAGTAAAGACAGTTTGGCATTCGAAATCCAAGTTGTGTTAAGGGACCTTAAGCTAAGGAGTGCTTTGTACTTAACAATGTGTGTAATGGCATAATGGGCTAATGAATATTTTGTGGATGAGGACTGGACGTGATGATGATGGACAATGAAAAAGAAGCATTTATTATTCTTCCCTTCTGCTCCACTAACAAAGAGCTAAGTAGTCAACTATCTTCGTTCGAAAGATCAAGAGCACAAGTTCAAGTACGCAAAACGCAGTAAAATAAGTTGTTTGTTTATTTCTAATAGCAATGAATGAATCAGTGCAGGCGAGTTCCTGTGCATGTCATCTGTATTTACAAACTATAGCATTGCATAACAACTTCATTTGCTTTCAGGATTTTCTACTTTTTCTTTTCTTCTGCACACTCTCCTTTTTACTACTCAATTTAAGAGCCACTGCTTAGTACGATTACACTCGACTTAATTGCATTTACGATCTAACAATAGATCTGTCAAGTACGATAACTTATTTTTATTCTCACCATTGAATAAATCAGTCCTGTTTCATCTTCCCACCATCCTATACCTATTAACACTATTTTGTGAGACGAAATATTCTCATCTATTTAATCCCCATCCGTAGCAGGGTTTATTTTTCTGGATGATCAGAGACTTAGATTAAAGAGATCAAGCAATAAATTCTTAATATTTGCATAAAGTAAGGTTGGGTTGTCCGTATTATCATAAAACCGCAAGTAAAGACAAATGTAACCACCTGCAATGAATAAACGGATGAAATTGCTGTGTATCACATTACCATTTGCCTAGATAGAATGCAGTAGATGTGGGAGCTGGACTGACTAGACTCCACTGCACCCGTCTTAATGTTGCAGTAGAAGAAGATAATACTTGTCCAGTACAATAGAACATAATATCTTGTTAACCAAAGCATACCTGGTTTTTATGCACAATGAATATTACAGAGTAAGATGAGCGTTTTTGTTCTTTGGACTTAAGCCACAAGAAGGCCACATTAGCTCGTTGATATTCAGTGCAAATAATATTTACAATCAATCGACACAATAATGACATGTCATTATTTATTACCGACGCAAAATGGCAAATCTGTATAATGTACCTATAACTTAAATGCATCTGGTTTACTAGTTTACTAGACTTAAGAGATATTCCCTGTTTAAGAATACAAAGTCCACTGCTCAGGAGGAAAAAGACAGTCGACATGGCTCTGGATGGCTCATCAAAGAGAGAACAAAACAAGGACTGGCTAAAAAATGAGAGAATTGTGTGCGAATTAAATCCTACGCATGAGAATCTCATAATTACATATCACATCACATTCACATCAAATCAAATCAGCCGAACAGATGTACCCATGTAATCATATGAATGTCTAATATTTACATGTACATTGTGTTGAGGAGTCAAGTCATTATGTGAATGCATCTTCACTACAGACAGACTCATCCCTTATGTATCGAATGCCTTTATCAGTCAGTGCATTACGTAGGATTAGCTTTCCACGTGAGGACTGAGTAAGCGTGTATGAAAGATACCGCAGAGATGGATATTATGTTGTTCTGTCTGCCTGTCTGTACATGTGCATATTCCTCACCCATTATTATTGCAATCATCGCAGTGTTATTATGTAGCTGACTGTATACTTAGCCTACCTCCAACTCTGACATGCAAAACCGCTTAAGACAAGAGTGGCCTTGAAATAGCGAAAAACTCGAGAGTGAAGATGATCACAGAGAATTTTAGAATGCAGAGTCCCGAGTAGATATTGGATTCTCGATTAAGTGAAAAGCTCCTAGCGTAATGTGATGTCAAAGAGAGGAGGCTTCTAATCAGGTTTACCATTTAGTGTTCGTAATAATACACACACACGTACTTAAGTTAACTTAGTCCTACCTGAACAAGTCTGTAGGAACAACAGATCGCCTGCAGAGCTTTAGACTCTGGATTCAACTAAGATTACAGGTGACTCAGATAAATAAATCTCGCAATCAGCTCCAGTTAAATCCAGTCCGAATTTTTTCAAGATTTCTTAAGACGGCTTGAGTGAATAAACGTGAGGTGAAGCGCCCAACAGCGGTGTCATCACTTTTATTATCCCATTATTTATGGCACGTTGGGATATTGCAAATAATAATATCCTCTTCTGAGTACATATAGAGGCTTAGCTTATCGTCAGGTACACCAAGATTGGCTACCAGTGGAACCAGGGCCAGAGCTTTGGGGACTTTTGCACAGACCTAAACTCACTCTGATATCATAGCCACTTGTGCTATACGCCAGTAGATAAGCTACAGCTACTAGTAGGATAAGATGTTATTGGCGGTAGGAGTATGCTTGAGATTTCTTGGTACAAGGTTAAGTAGGGGGACACAGAAGAAGACACCAGAACACAAGTGCAAACTGGTTAGACTAGGCGCATCTTCGCACATTTAAGGACTTTGATGAATTGATGATGATCTGATCATCTTCATGTTTGCTCATCTTGCAGGAAAAATTTAATTCAATACTCCTATGTCCACTTAATCGTGTTTTTCTTTCAATTTGCATATCTTTTTTGTTTTTATTGCTAACTGCTCACTGCTAACGATTACGAGTACCTATGCACACACAGCAAACAAAACCTAATGCGCTTATTGTTCGCACTTTGCATTACAACCACATTATGGGACTAGCTAACTAACAATATCAGTTGCTGTAACTGCCATGTAATATCACGCTATAGTTTTATAATGAGCAATTCCATATTAACAGTGTTATAAGTAGTAGGAGTTATGAAAACTAATTTTTGGCTATAGACAACAAGAAATGCCATATAACAACTCAACAGAGTGGTGTCCATGTCCATGATATGTAAAACAAGCGAAACTAATCAAAGAGATTCGTCCTTTTGCATTGAATTTTAGTAGCTCACTTCGCATGTGAGGAGATGAACTATGATTACACCACCTAATGATCATCTCTTCAGATTTCCATGCATAATTTACAAATCTTGACACAAACCAATGGTTTTTTGCATAACTAGAAGAACATTGCAGATGAAAGATGATATATTGACGCATAAATACATACTAGCTACAACTATAATGCCAAAGTGTGATGTGATACAGACAGAAGGTGGAGGAAGTTTCTGCATCATAAGCTGACTTAGCTAAAAATGAAGGAAACTTCCTCAAATTACATAGCACCTTCAAATATTATTCGCCAATAATTAGTGACTTCTCCTCTAATGACTTATGGTAGTCCATAAATAAATTTTTTGTCAAATCTGATTTTGCTCCATAAACTCCATAAACTTGACATATTATTAGGACAGATTTTCTTTGCTTACCTTTCGAGGAAGTATCCTTTTATTGTGATTATGGCTATACATTATTGCTCACTTTTGTCCAAAATAGTTCTTTCGAATCCTAAATCAAATGCTTAGGATGTCTTATGGGATCACAATAATACTATGGAGTGTGTTTGGAGGGTACCAGACCTTCGAGTACCAAAAAATGTTAGGTAAGGTCTTGTTTTTTATTTCACCACACGCATCCCATTTCACTTTGTTTATGGATAGGACGGAGCAACATCCGATTAGGAAATCTCTTCCTCCTAATATCACTCCAAACAGGTGCAAAAAGTATTTTCAATCTTCCGAATATTATCCATGATGATGATTGATAACATCTATCCCACAAAAGTATTTTAGATCACAACTTCACACGTCTACAAAAATGTCACAATAGAACGATACGATTCCCAAAACGAAGAAATGAGGAAAGTGTTGGATCAGATCACACCAAACCACACATGTTAGCAAATAAAGTATAGATATTAGAATTATTAGAGGGACCTGACCAGACTGACATGACGGCTGGCGAAAGACTGACTGGGTTGAGGTGAATGATTAAGCCGAAGAGGAGACCCACACACAAGAACTAACTGACGATACACAACAATTCAACTCGAGTCTCAAGTTCCCAGGTAAAACTGCACTCCCTAGAGTACACATTCAGCACAGAACTTACAGGCAGAGGTAGTTGAGAGGGAGAGGTACCTACCTATGCCTACATAAGCCTACCTAGCTGTGTGCTGTTGCAGTGCACAGTGCACAGAAGGATGCCACCAGGTGAAGGAAGGTATGGCTGTGTGTGTGCCAGCCAGCAGTCAGTCGTGTCTTGTAAAGGTCTTATCTGAATCTGCAACTGAGGTAAAGACAGAGTCCAGCATGGCCTACCCAGTGAATTGAACTTACTTCCACACACTTTATCTTGTTCTGGGTCTTACGACTATTATTACTACTTCTCCCTTTAGCCCTTACGGAGCTAACACAATACGACACAAAAGTCAATTCTTATCTCCAATAACCTACCGAAACCTTAGATATCAAATCACTTCAATCTACTCATTTCCACAATTCATTTAAATCCAAAATCATTCATTCACGGAATCCACTTAAGCCTTAAGTCACCTCTTAGAATTTCCAACCCAACCATCCCCACAATAACTTGGTATTTGGAAATTTTGAGAGGTAAGCCAACAATTTGAAAGATCATAGATTTAAGTGAAATGGGAAAATGAAGAGATTTGGATTTAAAGTGAATGATTTGACATGTAAGGTCCTGAAGTAGAATGTGCTATATACCCATTTCGATAATGTGTATCACTTCACGTTAGTATCTCAACTTCTGGTAAACAAGTCCTTCTGTGAAAAACTGGCAACCATTTACACACGCAATTGCACTTTTGAATGAGTTGAAGTTCACAAAACTTCAGAGTTTGGCTTAATTTGCAAGCTGCTTTGTCTTATATTTTATAAAATATTCCAGTTAGGTAAATTTATCGTAGTTTCATGATAACTAAAATGACGTAAGGGTGTTTTCCCTGTAACATAGTATCTTGAATCTTGATACAGCAGCGGCATGGCTTTCATAAAGAATGGGATACAGACATTAGTCAATGCTATTCAAATTGGAGTTTGAGTAAAATCAACGAGAGTGTACTCCATTTACCATAGAAAGAGACGTTTCGTGAAAAGATTAAAAAACTAGAAGTAGAGATCTTCTTCTGTATTAAAGAAGCAATCAAAGCCACTTGATATGCTCACCTTACTTACATTCGTATTAGTTTTCACCTCCCTTTGCCAGCTACCCACAAGCCCTACCTACAGAGAGTTCTTGTAGTTTACCTAAACTAAAGAGAGTCATTTTGAAGATCCTATTTCGCCTACCTTATTACTACCTCTAATTCATGTGTACTACTAAAGAATTCTATGTAATTGCATGTTAAGTGCCAAATCTACATATGCTTATGGAAATGCATGAGCATTTTTAGTGAAGAGTGCTGGTAATTTCAAATTGCAATTGACATGCAAAACAGTTAAAAATTGCATTTGGGAATTTCATGATATTTTTACACGAACGAAGACAAAAAGTACTTATCTTGGTGGGATAGAATATTGCAATTTTGGGTAATTTGTGCACAATTTGTGAGTTTCTATGCAGTTTATAAGAAGCACTAGTAATTATCATTTAAAAGGGGAAGGCACTTCACACTATTATTGCAACAAACATAAGTAGGGTTCCTTTTTTGAATATGACTTAAACACTTATAGTTCATGTAGGTACCAGATCATGCCCACTGCACACACTAAACAACAGCGTTTCAACTGGAATTGATTGAATTGAAGTTTATATAAGAATAAATTGGAATATAATTTCCAGGTGTTCGTTGAAATGGATCTAATCAGTCAATCAAAAAGACAAGTGGACATCTTACCACACCTACTTACCATCTTTTTACTAACCTTTGCACGTCCACGAGTACCTAGTTGTGCCTCTATCTATAGTGAAAAGAGCATAGGTACATAATTTGCAGCAATCCCCCCTCGTAAATTCAGTTAAGAATTTATGATGCAGTATTACCATATTCTAAACATCTGAATGTATAGTTAGCATGTAGTAGTACAGGTACAGACTACAAACACATTATTTCTCCATGTTGATCTATTTAATTAGATAAGTACAATAATAGGTAGGTACAAAATCTTTGGCACATGGGAATACAATGATACAATCGACATGCACACCCTGTACACTAATTTAGGGTTCATGGTCTGTAGTGCAATCCCATATTTGGAACAAACATTCCGGTCTACAAACTGGACAATCCAATCCACACTCAATCCTCCTTCTTAGCATTCGAAGACAGAAATATTATATAACTAATTCTGCTGGAGTTTTAATTTATAGCCCTAACGAATAAACTTACAGTACTACCTACAAAAATCAAACATTTATCTGTATTCTGTAAAAACTAGACCAAACGATAATAATAATGTCAATTTTTTGCATTTTAAATAGACCGTTTCTCATTCCTAAGTAGACAGTAATATCGCAAAAATGCTACTGGTAGATGATAGGGGTCCAAATAATTTACATCTGATACAACACATGCAAATGACCTAAGACATCTTAGTGTTAGTATACCCATTTTAAATTATTAGATTGGAATATTATTGGTGTGTAAGAGTAGGTGCACCATCAGCAGAGCCAAATTGTATTTCTTCGTTTGTTGGCTATCAAACAAAGTCTTACTGAAACATAATAATATGTAAACTAGCAAAAAAGTGAAGTATTAAAAGATTTGCTAGGTTTTAGCAATTTGCATAATGAAAATTATTTATTACAGGTTTCGGTAGTCATTTCCTTTTTAACGTTAATAAAATCAACATTAAAGTAGATAATGTACTTTTGTAATCGTCGATTTGTGGGAGTTGACCAACATAAATTCCAGCTCACACACTGTAAATTGCCATTTGGCATCCATTGTGTCAGTTTTGGGCACTAGAGAACACGCTGTGAATTCTGATCAAGAACCTAAGTAGGTAGGTACCTACCTAAAATTATATTAGCAATAGGCCTTAGTTAGCCAGGCCTAATGTTATTCTTGATTCTTGACCATGATGTAGCAGCCTAAGTGTAGTATCATGATATATTATTATTATAACTACAATATTATGCACAATACAAAGTCTAATTATACTAAACGCATTTTGAACAAATACTCCATGATTGTATTAGAAATTGTCTTCGTAAGTGCATAGTTCAATAGTTCACTTTCCAGTTTGCCATTTGCCGCATAATATGTGATGGCTATACATAATATTTCTACAGTCATTGCTAAACTGGTTGATCTTTATAGCGTTTTCAGATAGTTAAGCACTTAGAAGCACAGCACGTCCATCTGATCCATCATGTATTTAAATGTAATTATATGCCTACTATTTAGTATATCATGACTATGACGTAATAGATTATACAACTAATAATCCACTTCCCTTGCAATGTTTCTGGATTGCGTAAGCAGGGGACTTTCGGTGCACGTATGAGAAAAAGAAAATTTTCAAGGTTGTCATTAATGGGAAATTAAAATAACAACTGGTTAAAACAATGAGATCCTATTCTTGTTCACCTTAAGGGTTCCTTGCCATTACGACTCTATGTAACGTTAACATCTAAGCTGTTTTTCATCTTTGTCTTCCTGCTGCAGCATTTGAGACTAATGTTGCTTCGTGTCAATAAGAGTCGTTACCATCTTCAGATTATATCTCATAAGACACATTTAAAATAGTTATTTCAACTTCTTCATTTGTACAGTACGTGTCGTGTGTGATGGGAAAACGTTAATAGCAGCTAATTAGGATTCCCACCCCATATTATTATAATCAATTTTCCGTGCACACATTATAGTCGCTGCTCTCACCACTCTATATACTTATGAACTGCTAGAGGAACGGTAAGAGCAAAGAGCGGGTTCGTCTGTTTCACTTCAATTCAGTAGAAGAGTTACCGAAGGAATACTGTGTCTGCATTTATGAAAAATCTTTTTTTACCTTTTATATCTAGAAATTGAACACAAATACTTTCCTAGAAATTAGAGCATGTTTTAAATTATTTGTGGCACTACATTTCTTGAGATCCAAGTGCATTAAAGTTTTCCTGCAAAAAAAGGGTATTTATTAAAATTATTAAAGTTTAACATTCATTTAACCTGTTTGAAAAGTCTCAGCTAAATTATAAACTGTTTTGTAGATTTTTTAATGTTAAAATGGCCCCGGCAGCCAGTAAACTTGCAACAATACCATTTAGCTGCTATGAAGTTGGACACACTTGGACTCCTTCCTGCAGCAGAGCAGCAGCTGACCTTTCTTCCTCTGCTTTTAAAGAAGGATTCAAAATATACACCTACTGCTATGTTGTAAGCATTGAAATACCTTATGTATGCGCATATGATATTTTGGAGCTGTAGCTGTTCGAATAATTTGTGTTCTTTGAGGCTCCCAATTTTCGTGAAATTCTTTTAATGAAATATTGCTGTTTCGACCAAACTCTTATGTGTGTACATTAATAGGAAGTGTGTGCAATATCCAACAAAAATTAATTAGGCTAAATTTTTCTTGCTGTAGTTGTCCTTAATTGCGAGCAAAAGATACCCGAGGACGCAGAAGGATGTTATCAAAGCGATCAAAGATATTTTACGTTCTTCAGTATTCCTGGGTCTCAATGGAACCTTCGTAGCTTTCTTCTGTCTGTTAAGGAAATTGACTGGAAGTTTCAACTTCTTCACTGCCGGATACATACCTTCCTTTCTGGGTGCATACTTGGCAATTTTAGTCGAAAAGGAACATCGAAGGCCTTTACTTGCCCTCTACGTTACTAATGTGGCGTCGGAAACTGTCTTCAGAATGCTTCGTGCTAGGTATGTTCTTCACACTAAAAATACAAATTATCAGATCTAAATCATTTTGAAACGAGGTCTCCTAGTAGCTTAGTATTTTTATTTATTTTCAGAAATCTTGTCCAGAATATTAAAAACTTTGATTTGTTCCTCTTCGTGCTCTCGTCGGTGACGATGCTTTACCAAATGAAAAAGGGAAACAAAAGAAATGATTTCATTGAAAATATTTTGTCGTAAGTGTAATAATACGCATACTTAACATATTAATGCCGGTTTCAGAATGAAAAATAATTTTACTGACAGAAAAATCATTGGATCCGAGGAATTCACTCGTCGAGAAGCGAGAATTTCAGAAGATTCTGATATCCGAAATCAACTTAATGTTGATTGGCGCAATGAACCGAGTGCGAGACAAATAACTCCCGGGGGACCCATACAAGGAGTCGGGGGAGGACTGACAATTGGTCAGGACCAGAATGCTCGTCAACGAGGACCAGAAAGAGACCAGAGTTATCGTGCTCGATTTGTTCGCTTCGTATTTTGGTTCTATAAGTCCGTGGAGGATATTGCTTGTCATTTGGAACGATTGGTCACTGCAGTCTATGAGGGACAAGTGCATGAAAACTGCCCTCATAAGGAACCATGTTTTGACTACTGGATTCAGGTATTTCTTTGTTCTTCCATTGTAGAACTTGTAATTAGGTATTTCTATCATCTCCTTCTCCACCACATTTTGTCAATTTTGACTTTAGGGTTTCTGGTCAAGATTTATGTCCGGTTTTGGAATCCAAGCGGCACTTCAAGTCTACTTATATATCCAAAAGTTCTTTCGCAAACAAAGAGTGGCCAGAGTGGAAAGTTCTTTGAGGAACTCTCCTTTCTATAAATGTTTACGTAGTGGTCTGGGATTAAGCTCCATATGTTTGGCCTTCCGACTTCTTTCTTGCTCATTTCGATGGCTCAAAGGAACGGACGAACCGGTCAATGCTATTCCGTCTGCAATTATGGCTACGTCTTTAGGATTCTTTCTACTTCGACCTCCTGCAACCGTAGGACTCTATATTTTCTTTAAAGCCGCCGAGACTGTGATAAGTGATTCACATAGGTAAGTCTGGTGCTTTATCAAAATTAAATAAAGGAATTTATAGTCGACTATGCGTTAGTTTATGCAGTATTTTTAATCCGTTATGTAATTGCAGACGGAACAATTGGAAGATAATTCGTTGGTTAGATTCGGTGTACGGAGGAGGATGGTGTCTTCTCTACGCGGCATCAACAGCCATGCTATTCCACACCGGAATCATGGAGCCACAAAACCTTAAACCATCGTACTACGAATTCCTGTCTCGAGTAACCGGGAAAAAGTTGTACGAAATTAATCGTCACCTGTTGTCTGTCTATGGGACGCACAGCAACCAACTGATGAAAAATTGGTGGCCGAAATTCGACGAGAGGTATATAACGGAGCATATGAAGTCACTGCTCAAAATTAGGGACGCCTCAGGAGGAGGCAACGAATTCATCAAGGAGTTGACGCTCAAGTTCGTGTAAATTCAAGTCTTGCCTGCTGATGAGTGAGACTGCTCTAATTGTGCTGACTAAAATATGATGTGTAGATTTTTATACAGTACTAGAGCACAGCATTTTTCCAGGGTGTGTTACATTGATTTTCCTATTCATTAGTCAATATTGCTGTAGTAGTATAATTTAATAATTTAATACCAACGCATCAACACAGGTTTGATTTTGTGTTACGAGGTTCAACCAAAAAGTGTCTGCTACTGCTAATAGCTAATAGAGATAGAAGGGGAGTTGTTTATTACTTGTACGATACATAAGTAAGTACTTAGATTCCTATGAACAATTTAATTCAGATAAATTGCCAAAGATTTAAAACATTTTTAATTAAAAGCCAAGTAATTATGCATCATCGTAATAAGAATTTGTATTGTGGTAGAACAAAATAAGTATGCACACGCATATAAAAGATATTTTAGACACGAACAATTTAATAGAATTACACACGTATACCAATATAGGACATAACTCTGAGTAAACCAACGTGTATTACCATCGTCTCGAATCGTCTGTCGTGTAATGGGTAATGAAATAAATGTTCAATGATATAAAATATTAACTATGCTAAGTAATAAAATATGTATAATACTTAATAAATTATGCCGTAGTCCGTAGTATCGTAAATGATATAATAATGATCTCCCTAAAGGTTTAGTAGCTTTATAATTTATAACTCTGTGATTCCTGGATAGTATCCTACCTATACCCCTATATATTCCTTGCTGTACACCCATCTTTTGTGAATTCACATTTATGTCAGGTATGCATAAATATATAATATTACTTCCATGCGTGCATTGTTTACTTATCCGATAAAAATTTACTCTTTATTACTGTAAAAATTTGACAAAACTAAATGTATGCGATTTTTTCTAAGCTATAAAAATAACGATATTGTTCTGGGTAAACGTTAAGGAATTTCTATTCAGCCTCTTCGTCACAGAGTCCATCATAATATCTTTTATTTCCCGGCACGCACTCTTGGGTGGCAGGAATGGACAGCGGGTAGCATACCGTTTGTGTCCTGCAAGTTGGAATCGGAGCTCCAGGAGCGGTCAGAAGTCTCTCGCTTCTTTTCGTGCAATATCCCTTGGTCCCTGCTTTGTAACATTTGTCATCAGTAGGACTCTGGAAGTGATAGGATGAAATAGGCAGCGCTTCAGATTCAGGACAAAGATTTTTGCGACAGATAGGCGCGTACTCCTCGTCGTAAGTGTACCACTCCCCTTGCTCACAAGGTCCCTAATTTCATCCAAAAGCATCCAGACTTAATACACATAGCATAAATCAGTTTAGTTTAAGAATTACCTTATTTACTACTATGTAAAGTACTTAGGTACAGATAAATCCAAACAATATTCATGACTATTAGCATTTAGTAAAAGTTTAACCTGAGACCATGCCCAGAAGCATTGTTTGTACTTGTCCGAATACAGGAGAGGTCGGCTGCATTCGTGGTAGTCGCAATCACAGGCTCCACTTGTTTCATTATCAGGGGTAGCAAAGAATCGCATATTTTGACCGCAATGCTGCGTAGTTCCAATCTCCAGATGTTTCTGGGATATCTCATCGTACCGGACGACAGTGTAGTCCGGAGGCGGAGTCAAATCATCTAATTTATCCGAGCAACTCCCTTTCAATGTATTTTGTTCCCGGGCAGCTAAATTTTGTTCCCGGACTGATAATTTGTCTTCTCTCTCTCGAAAAGTGGCTTCCCTAGCTGCCAAAGTTTCCTCTCTTACACGGAAATTTTCTTCTCGCTCACGCTGCATCTCCTCCCGTTTCAATAAATTGTCTTCTCGATCTGCTAATGTTAACCTGGACCAATAAAAGTTGGAAATAGTTTCTATTTTATTCACCTCTTCTATCACTCCTTTGGGACACAATTTACAAGAATAGATAGAATTGGTAACTAATTTAAGAAAAGGAGTTACGTTGCTTCTGTGGTGGATGTTGTGCTTCGGCCTCGCTTCCGACTTTGGGCTTCCGAAAACATGCAGAGGGTTACCACAATAAACGAAGCACTTTCGATTACCCTCATGGTAACTGAAGACTTGATTATTAAACTGCAGTACTAGATTATGTTCGTCGTAAATCGCAACTATAATTGCAAATAACGTTGGCTCCTGTATATTCGATGTAATTGAGTAAATGGATGATTATTCTTCAGAAGAAAGTTTCAGAGTATGGTCCCCGTTCAAATGCGATTGTCTTGGGCTTCCCTATTCACTACTCAACTCACTACTGTACATTTAACTGTTGAAATTGAACTTTTAAAAATTATCTTTACATTCCTTGAAAGTTAGTGAATCGTAGAGTAAAGTAACTGTAATATTGACTGACAACTTGTAGTACCGTAGGCAGCCGTTGTGCTACAGACAGCTACTTGACTATGTAGTTTTGATATAATATGCATTAGGGACCTGGCTTGTCATATGCAAAAAGGTAAACCGATATGAATAGCAAGAAAACAAGCTCGCATCGCACAATTGGCTATACTTTCATTTTCTCAAGTCCTATGTAGATTAAGGCACTGAATATTGTAATTGAATGTTATCTGCATGCATTGTTAGTAATAGTTTTGGGGCAAGTATACGTCATCGTGAGATCAGGCTGTAATGTATTATTTGGTACTGCACTGCATGCATACCATGCCAGGTGAAGACAAGAAAAGGACGAGGATCGAGAATTAATTATTGGGTGCATATTATTATACCAACGTTCAACGTACCATATATGCATACAATTATATTATGAGCAGTATGCATTATATTAAACATATGAAGAGATTTAAGTGAATGTATTGAAGCATTGAATATGAAACTGACGAATATCGGCAGACAGAGTCCGAGTCTGATAGATGGAAAGACTTGACCTGATTTCGGATGGATCCATTGTAACTTATATGTGTCAACAGCTATTAATACTCGGAAAGACTGAAAAAGAAGTAAATAAAAGACAATTCTAATACTATCTCCATTCATGCTCACGTCTAAGCAATATTCTGTAGAAATGTGACTACTGCATACATACATACTGCACATCATAAACTTATTAGATATCCTAAACATTATGTATAGTTATTATGTACATTTACATATTAATATGAGATAGCCTCTCTCTATATCTGTGCCCTGTGGTACACTAACAGTTATACAAGTGACATAGATAAGGCATTATGGCGTAAATACATTCTGTACATCATTAAATGCCTTTTTAAATGCTTCTGTCTGGTAATAACTATTAGTCGTTTCGTCATAAATAGAACGCCAAATATTGATACTATTCATTTCACGACTTCATACACAACTCGAAAGTCAAAATAGGGCTAGGGTCTAGGTTATCATTTTTCTCTTTAGGAATTTACATAATTGTGTCACAAAGTCACAATTGGGCAAAGTAATATTCTGCTTCATGATACGAATTTTGTGACTGAAACATAACTTATCTTTCACATCACAACTAAAAGCTAAATTAAGTGCACATACAATCATAACGTACAACTAACAAATTAATAACAATTAATAAATTGTAAACTTGTAGTAATAGAATTCGTTTCTAAATTCAGAAAACAATCAGAATCAGAGATGGAACGAAAAATATTTTCTTCAGGATCTGTCTGGGAAGATATTTGTGGTTACTCTAGAGCTGTTCGAGTGGGCAACGTAGTCGAGGTAGCAGGGACTGTGGCTGTCGACGAGAAGAGCGAAGTGGTTGGGAAGGATGTCTACAGTCAGACTATTTTCATTTTCAAGAAAATAGAAAAGACGCTTCTGGAAGCCGGAGCCACCATGAAGGATGTGACAAGAACAAGAATGTTTACTGTCGACATTTCTCAATTCAAAGACATTTCCAAGGCTCATGCAGAAATATTTCGAGAAATACGACCTGTGTGCACTCTAGTCGAAGTCTCACGTCTTGTCCAGTCTGGATTATTGATTGAAATTGAAGTTTCGGCCATCATACCGTAATAAGTAATACTCACATTTCTAAAACCCTCTAAGACGACTGTATTTAAAATGCGTGTTGGAAAAGGAAATAAAATAGCAATCAATCTCTATTAGGATCAGATCAAATACAAACATTTTATTTAATATTATCATAACGCTACATAATAATCCTACCCAGGTCCGGTCCAGGTACCTAACCCACACAGAAGAATTTTTCTCCTGTGCCTTGGAGAAAAAAACTAAAACTGAATGTACGCCAATATCACCTTACTATACCTTCGAACAATCAAATCCGCCAGATTTTCGACTTTCAGGAAGAGTAGACAAACTTGTCATTTGAAAATGTAGCTTTTCAAAATTTATATAGATTGATAATGGTCAATGGTCTACTTTTTTTAGCGTAGGTCAAATTCGATAGGAAATTGATAATGATAGATCTACGGCTGTTTGATATGGTGCTAAATTACAGTAGGTATATAATTTTATTAAGTGTTGTCTCAAAATGTAAACTAAGCTAACTACTTTACAGAAGACCTAACACATAAAAAGACTTGATACATTTTTCATTGCGCCAATAGATATTAAGAATTACGATTAGGCTATGCTGGCTGTAACTGAAACTTACTGTACACTTTCGCCTAAGATTCAATTTTAAAAACCATGAGACGGGGCAATGACTTTCAATAGCTGACTCATTGCTGGATTGTTTACATCCACTTCAGACATGTTGACATGGATTTGGCCCGAATCTTGTAAAAACATTCCAGACATGTTTTGGGCCGCCAACTGAGCTAGTGTATGGTCATCTACTTCAATAATTTCTATTTGCGGAGAATTAGGTCGCTCCTTGATCATTTCAACAACTTGGACATCATTTGGATCCACTTCTCCGATCAACTCATATTCTTGGCCTTCTGCTAAAGTGAAGTCTGCCGCATTTTGAACAACTAAGTTGCCCGAGTTGGAGTCCAGCGTTCCATTTAATATTTGCATACCCATCTGATCGTCCTGAATAATAATAATTCCCAATTAAAATTAAAAGAAAAAGCATAATATAATAATTCATATTGCAATAATGGAAAAAATACCTCGGATTTAAAGAACTGGGGCTGCTGCTCTTGAGGCATTTTTCCAAGAGACATTTTGGAAACAATATCTTGCATGATGTAGGATATAGAAGCAGTATTAGTTGATCTTTCTGAGGCATTTTTGTCTCCATCTCCATCCTTGTCTTTCAGACAAACATTGTGTCCTCGGGAATATAAAGTATTCCGCCTTTTCTTCCTTTTTGGGTCATTTTCATCAGCCATTAAGTCTGCCAACAAAGTATATAAGGCCTTACCGAAAGGACTGTTTACAGTGTGCAACGACGACCTAATGAAACACGGCAATGAAAATTAATTAACCCGAAAAAATGACTTATTTACAAGCTATTGTGCTGTACGTACCTCTTGGCTTTCCTCATTTCCACAGCCCGTTTTTGCTCTGATTTTCGACGTCTAATTGCATTTCGAAGTTTATGACAGCTATTGCATAGTGGACCCATTGACTGTTTACTTATAATAACCGGACAAGCTTCAGAGTAAAATGTTGTACCTCTAGGAACGGCATCAGGAAAATACATAGCATCTTCAGCACTAATGCTTTTGATTCCGCAACAAATCTTCGACCTGGCCACTCGAAGAATCAAACGTGTCACATCCTGATGTGCACTGACGGTTTTGACATCGTAGCGATTTGTCAAATCGAAACCATCAACTGTAACTTTCGTTTGCATACTCTCAAAAATCTGTATTTCAAAAAATTGCATGGAATAACGAAACAATAATATTTGAGTTTATAAGATGGTATTGGTTTCCATGTTCTCCAACTCGTACCTGGACGCTCCGTTTTAGCCGCACTGAACCAGTGGAAGAAATATCAACTTCTGAAGCAGGAATTACTTTCATTTTCCTGTTAGGATCCCATAAAACAGCTCCCAAGTTCCACGAATCTGGCAAAACACAATTTGTTTTTAACGTCTTGTGGAAACGCTCGAATTCTCTATTATCAGCCACACTCGTTCTCTTCTCCTCGTCCTCAGAACTTCCTAAGGAATTGGAACCTTCTTCATCTAGATCCTCGCAACTTGAACTGGATGACAAATCAACGTCCATTACTTCGGAATTAGGCTGAAGTATATCAACGGCTAAAACAAATGGGCATTTTTTAATCCTTAATTTAAAATTCGAATTAATAATTATTTAATTGTATTTTTACTATACTATTCTTACCTATTCTCCTAATTTTGGATTTAAGATCCTTTTCTGTTTTGGTCATCTTCTTACGCTTGCGATCTTTCAAAGCACCGGATGGAACGGAGTTGACAGCCACAGCTGCGTCCTCTTTCAGAAACTTAACACTTCCTAATTTCTCTTTGGGAGGTCCCAGAGCTATTAGGGACTTTTCATCACCTTTATCTGACCCCGCAGCGGCATTTTCTGCATCATTGACATTGGCAGTGCCTTTCTCTTTGGCTGGTGGAACCTTTCCTTTGGCCACATTCGTCCTTATTTTTCCAGTCACTTTTCGGTTAGTCTTCTTAATTACACTCGATTCTACACTAGCTGTTACCGAAGGCTTTTCTTTTGCAGCATCCGTCGCAATCGGTGTTACCACTGGCTTTTCTTTACTGACGGGCTTCTCCTTAGTTTTCCCCAGTGTACTACCGGATTTATCTTTACGTGTTCCGATCGCACTAACAGGCTTCTCCTTAGGTGTTCCAAGTGTACTAACTGGCTTCTCTTTAGGTGCTCCAAGTGTACTAACGGGCTTCTCCTTAGGTGTTCCAAGCGTACTAACGGGCTTCTCTTTAGGTGCTCCAAGTGTACTAACGGGCTTCTCCTTAGGTGTTCCAAGCGTACTAACGGGCTTCTCCTTAAGTGTTCCAAGTGTACTAACGGGCTTCTCCTTAGGTGTTCCAAGCGTACTAACGGGCTTTTCTTTAGGTGCTCCAATGGTACTAACGGGTTTCTCTTTAGGTGTTCCAAGTGTACTAACGGGTTTTTCCTTGGGTGCTCCAAGTGTACTAATGGGCTTCTCTTTAGGTACTCCAAGAGCACTGACGGGTTTCTCTTTAGGTGTTCCAAGTATACCAACGGGCTTCTCCTTAGGCGTTCCAAGTGTACTAACGGGCTTCTCCTTAGGTGCTCCTAGGGAACTAACGGGCTTCTCTTTAGGTGTTCCAAGAGCAGTCACTGACTTTTCTTTCGGTGTTCCCTGTACAGTACTGGGTTTCTCTTTAGGTGTTCCAGTGGAACCACCAGACTTTGCTGTACCTGGAGTACTAGCTGGTTTTTCTTTATTTGTCCCTGCTACAGAAACCGGTTTCTGTTTAATTGTTCCAGGCGCAACGACTGCTTTATCTTTCGTAGTTACATGCGGTGTATCCGCAGTCTTCTCCACCGCTGGGGCGAACGGTTTCCATCCATCAGTATTTGAAGTGGAAGTGCGTTGAGTATCAACCTGTAGTTGCTCTTCATCGCTTTCTTCGTCTGCTGGTTCCGACTTAATAATAATCTCCGGCTTTATTTTCGGAGGCCGTCCTCGTCCTCTCTTGACCGTCGGAGGGGCACTTCCACTTCCGGACTCTACTGGTTTAGGCGATGGCGAAACTGCAACACTTTTTGTTGAGGATGTAGGAGTTACCGGTGAAGGTGTACCAGCCTTTTTAAAATGAATTGGTATAGCAAACTCCTTCACGGTCTTTTTTTCACCAATTCCTATAATTGCGCTTGCTGGAAAATGATTTATGCATATTCTTTTTCCTCTCAACTGTCTTTCCGCTAAGGAACTGAGTTCTGTATTTCCACAATTTGATATCCACTTTTTTCGCCTAATAAATAAACAATGACATTATATAAACCTTTTTAATAATGAATTATGATCTTTCCAATTTCCGAAAAAAAGTCAAAATTCCGCATACTTCTCTTCATCATCTGGAAATCTTAAAAATGTGGTTGTTTCTTTGTCAGCAAGGAAACTTTTTGTGCATCCAACATAGCAGCAAGTGTTAAGTGTTGTGGCTTGTTTCACCATTCTGAATTAACAGTTCTCTGGATAATTTCGACGGATATTTCCTCCTTCTGGCTTTTATCTTCTCACCTTGTCTTCAATTTAAACGGTGGTCAGATCTAGAAAACAAAACCCAATTTCCTACAATGTTCAAGAAGGCAAAATAACGAGCAAATGAATACTTATCGGCCGCCGATCGGCCATCAGCCAGCAGAGCTGTCTTTCAGGACGATTGGTATGCAAACCATGTTAACTTTTTTGTAAGTTTGGATCTGGGCTACTATGTATTGTTTGCTAAAAGCTCTGTTGAATAATAAATAATAATAAAAATATAGTATTTTTAATTTAACTTACGACGGTTGTTGTTGAGGTCTGAGGTTGACTGTGACTAAAGGAAACAGCTCCTTCTGATATTTAGAAGAGGAATAAAATATTACGACGCACACAATGACTGACAGTATGCAATACAATAATGGAAGATACAAGAAGCAACATAAAACAGTAAATTATTTTGATAATTATTGCAAAATGCAAATGCAGAGCAATTATTTATACAACAACAAATTCTCACTATTTGTGGAGGATGGCGCGTGCAGAACCCAAGCCCATAGAGTATCGCATGTTTTATGTTTCCTCTACTTACTTATAGAGTGAACGAACACCGTTGCATTCTGCTCCTTTATTGCGATTCTAATGTAACACAGCACTATAGCACAGTGAAACTGAACAGAAATTAAGTTTTTGGTATTTTTTGAGAGATGTCTTTTTAATACATCCGTTTTACAATGGTTTATTTATTCAATCAAATCATTTTTGTTAGAATTTGCTTGTATACTACTTACTACTTTAACCACGCTTTAACAAGAATACATGAGTATAATCACAAAATATTACACAGATAATGAATAAACCGGAATTATTTCCTTCTCCCTGTAAAAACTTATCTGACAATAGTCACGGTCACAATTCTCTGTCAATCACAGCTATAAAAAGGCAATTTATAGAATGATTTCTGTAATTCATTTCTAATTTCTAAATGTGGGTGAGCATTCTAGTCATGTAGTAATGTACTGCTGTAGATAAATACATACCTAATTAGGTGGTTTAGTACTAAAAGCGTAAAAAAGTAATAAAATGGTCTACCTGTGCAATTGTGCATAAACTGTTCATGCACAGTAAGTAATTGAGTAAATGCATATTAAATTGCTTCTGCTTGGCTCATTATTAGCAGCCAACAAATTCCATGGATTTTGGACCAGAGAAGAAATAGGTTAGATTAAGTTACATCTTGGCATCTCAGCTGTGATGTATTTGATGTATTTCTATTACTAAACTGCATACTTTTGTCCCTTGTGTCTAACATTCACTCACTGTTAAGCTCACAAAATCATACTTAACAGAACATGGCAAATACTAGATAAAATATTTGGTCGTCTGGAAGTAGGGCAAAGTTCGTAAATCATGGCACTTCAAGGAGTCTTTGAATTATACATTATTTGTGGGGCATTTTTAATTAGGCTGGAGGAATCCCCTCATAATGGACATATCCTTGGCGGACTCATATCATATGCTTCATACATGCATATCATATACATTTAATATGTACAACGCAAAACAACTGTTAAATCAAATTCTCTGTTACCACCAACAGGAGAATGTTGATTACAAACGTTTAAACGGGACGGCAAAAATTAATGTAACAACTGAAAGAAAAATAAAATCATTGTGTCTCAATTCCTGATAGGCTATAGTCAGATTTTTACCGTCTGCATGCGAAAATCCCAGGGATCAATTTTAGTACGTATATTTATACTGGTACTGGCACATACAAACTATTTGCATATAGCTGCTGTAAATAATAATACTTGCTATGAAGTATTGATAATTAGTACTACTACCAAGTAAATTATAAACGTTACTTCAGCGGTTTGTTAACTGAATTTCTGAATGAAACCATAAAATGAGCTAGAGAAGTATCGATTTTCTAAATATATTTAAAACATTTCTGCTTGTCATGGGGTATTCTTGTTTTGAACAATATTGAATCAGCTCTAAATTGGGTATAAAGTAACGGCGTGTATCCATACACCTACAAAAACATAATAGAAATTTAGTTTTTGCTGACTTTGTAAGTACACTGTTACTATATCTAAAACCTTGATAGTAGGAAATACATTTTCACGTTGGAGGGTCCCACTTGGGGAACCGAAAGTACCCTATAAGATAAGATTTCTCAGAAATATACTTTTTTTTAAAAAATGCTCTGGTTAGAAGATATGTCCGTTTTTATAAATTCTCCCCTTTTTTACCTAGTACCTACGTCTTTTAAAATGACTGCAAGAGCATTAGCCGGTCAGACTAAAAGGCTCGGAAGGGGCCTTTTAGTCTGGCCGGAGCATTAGCTTGGTGGTGTGTGGTTGCAAAATTGAGCTACGAGGTGAACTTTTATGATAGGTCATTAGCATATCAGGGCACACGGAATACATATTGTTTTCCATGTACATGTATGTTATAATTTTTTTTTAAGTTTCGGCTATATAACATCATCATGCATATAAACCAACCACCAAAAACCCTTATAGTATCTCGAAAAGTTGACCTCATAGATCAATTTTGCAACTACACACAACCGAGCTATACCTCTGGCTTTTTAAAACAAATCCCGTCCAAATCCATGCAGCCGTTTGGGCTGTTCATGACGTACTAGGTAAAAAAGTGGAGAATTTATAAAAACAGCCATAATATCTTCTGAGAAATCTTATCTTATAGTGTTTCCCAAGTGGGACCCCGAACGTGAAAATTTATTTCCTACCTGAAGGTTTCAGATATAGTAACAGTATAACTGATCGATTTATCTGTAAAAAGAGAGGACAAACTGACCTTGCTAAAGAAATTTATACAGTGATGTCGTTCTTGAAAGTGAGAATCATCCTCCGAAAGCGTGACCGGACAGCCAGGGCATCTGAATGTCCAACGTGAGGTGACCTGAATTTTACACAATGCAACAAAGAAATATATATTTGGATGAAATTGTTTGCACATACATTATGTACAATCACATAAACTACAATGTTTAGGAAAAGGTCTGCATCAATCCTTTTAGTACCTTAACAGGAGGCTTTTGAGTAACATGGGAGACTAGAAAATTCATAGCAATATCTTCACAGTTCATTAGTTCTTCAACTTTATCTCGTATAGCTTGAGGCATTTCATAAGTGTACAAGTATGAGTACACTTTGTGATAAAATGCGGCACCTATTATTATTAACATCACGTTAACCTCCATTTGGCAAAACGACAAATCATCTAAGCTTAAAAGTAATACAACTGTGTTATTAATGCACCTGTAAGAACCATTGAAAGTTCACAAGAGTAATTAGAATTGTACAACCAGCTTCCAAAGTTAAGATCCCATGCATGAAATCGTCCTGGAAATCCAACAATTCTATCCCGGTTTTCTCTCCACACTCTGAAGAATAATTTTAACATTTTTTGTCAAAACTTTTATATTGTATAAGTGAATATGATATACTGTGAATACAATTCATTATTTATTTTGGTCATAATAAAATTATTATAAATACCTAAATCCAAACACTATCTCGTCATGACGTAAATGTGCGTCATCATCAATACTTAATACTGCCTCTGTTTCAATCACGTCAAATGGAAGAAATCGATTATTAAGGCTATTTTTCTTGGCTTTCACAACCTACACATAGATTCGGGTAATTAAAGTAGACACGTTAATATTGGTAATTATACGCATACATATTATAAGTAGCAACATGCGTGCATTAGTTGTTAAAGAAATGTGTTACATGAACAGGGACGCCTATGTCAGGCCATTTCAAATCCGAAGTCGGGCCTTGTGGGGAATTCCAAACGACAACCACTTTGTTCAAATATGGCAGAGCAAATAGTCGTTGAAGAGAGTTCATTAAAACTTGTTCCCGTTCATAAGTTAACATAACAACTGTAAATTGTTCTTTGGCAAGATTTCCACCGAGAGATTCGCTGAATTCTTTTCCCGAGCCTCCAGCTCCATTAGCAATTGGTCGAAATCCTATTGACGACCCTCGGAATTTGGCTTCTGACGGCATACTCAGATCCCAAGGAGTAAACGGATAAAGTTTAAATGGCTGATAGTAAACGTTCCATAAATCGTACTTTTGGAGAACGGAAGTGCTGTAGTTTCTTATGAAACTTGGAGATGAATATGGAGGCTCTATTGGTCCTAAATTTTCTTCTTCTTCCGGGTCGGCAGTAAATGAGTCCAGCTTGAGGGGCTAAAAAATGTAAAATTTTCAAACTCTTATCTTTAGTTCTTAGCAATTTCTCACTCCATTAATCTATTTTAGTCAATAAAAATTCTACTCACCGTAAATGTATCATTGAAGACACTTGGAGACGGAATTTCTTCGTATGGAGACGGAGCTATGCCAATTCTTGTTCGCAGAACGGCAAGGACAGTATTTGCAATAACTTCAACTGAACTAAGATATCTTTCAAAAACTAGCCTGCCATTTTTTCTGAAGGCCAACAAATCGGCGTCTTGGAATGATTTCAGATAGTAATGCATTTCAGTAATTCGTGATGTAGGCAACATTATAACTATTTTGTTCCAGTCAATCACCTCACTAAATGGAAGAATAAACCTTACCCCTAAAACTACAGGGATGGCTCCATATTTTAAGCTTTCATAGAGTCGCAATTGAAGAACCTTGTTGCTCAAAATTCCCATATCTTCTGGAGGCAATAAAATCAAAGAAAATGTTGAGTCGAGTAACAATCTAGTTCGTAACAAATCATTCTCACATAGATTGGACAGTTTTTTATTGGCATATGATTCTAGATTTCGAGCAGATTTTTGGCTGTCAATATTTCCGTTAACGTTAATCTCATTATCCAGTTGTTGTGATGACGGAATTGAGCTCCGTCCTCTAGAACTTCTGATGTTTGTATTGCAAGAAAATTGAAAGACGAAAGACAGAGGATCTTCTTGTTGAATTTTAAGCAATTCGGACTGAATGGACTGTTTTGTTTCTCCCCCTAAAGCATAAGAAAACATAATCTCGTTATTTTGTACCTCTATCAGTCAATCTGATCAAGCCAATGTGGATTAAAAAGAAATTACGATTTTCCTTGTGTTCAAAATTTCTCCAGGAACTATTTTAAATTGTACATCACTTTCATCGAATGTAGACGGTTTTAATGAAATTAGCATAACCAAAGAGAAAGCTCTATCTACATAGTGCATGACTTGAAATAACAGAGCAGGTATTTTCCTATGTAAAATGAATAATATTATGTATTACCTAAATACGTGGCAAGGTACTTTCTCTTCGCAGGGACGATGGGTGGAAGATGGGACCACACCTCGCCGTTAGGTATGGCTTTTTGCCAATGACTTACTACTAAATCAAAATTATTTCTAAACTGTTCTGACGCAGTCTCGCTAATCAAAATGGCCTTTCCAAAATGTTTAAGGCTTTCTTCAAAGTATTGATTATGGCTGGAACCACAATGTAGCCATATAACATGATTTCTTCCATCACCGAACCAATTTGGTAGTGACTGCGGTAAGTTTTCCAGTTTGCGATTATCACAATTGTCAATCAACAAGAAAAACAAACAAGCTTTCAAGTAATCACGGGTTAAGTATGGACTTTTGGAAAAGTTTTCATGAAGGGTTTTGACATGTGAACTTGAGTAATAATTCCGTTCTCCGAAGTTAGAATTTTGTTCTGTGTAAGTCATATTGGAGTAGGATAGAGAGTACAGAAAGAACATGAATGGAGAGGCGATTGGACACAAGGAGTAGTCAAAACAGGCATCCATGTGACAATGCATGTTATTTAAAGTGTCGAAATCTGAAGTGATGACAGGAATTCCTCTCAGAGGGGCTAGAGGTTTAGGACGGCCTAGGCGGGGTGTATTTCTTTCCATAGCTTCTTTTTCCGCCACTTTGGCTTGTTGCAATGACATTTGAAGTCTATCCAATTCATTCCGACGGCGGCCGGACTCTCCTTTGGCTTCATCTAATCTTCTGTTAAGAATAGCAATATCTGTTTGTAAACGCTGTCTTCTCGCTTCCAATTCCCTTAGTTCTGTCGAAACGCTTAGTTTTATGCGTAACAATTCTTCGATTCGATATTTCAAATTCGTCCCAGTTAGCTTGTCCACATCGGCTAACTGTGCTGCCCATTGGGAACCCTCTTGCTCAGACTTGGCTTCCTCTACCCCAACCTTTATAAAAAATTCTAAAGTGAGCAATCCCTCATATTCATTTTCCCATACAGATTATTGGTACCAATGTCTCAACCAACGGTAACTCCCTATGAAATGTTTCGTAACTTTTACCGCACGAAAATTTCGTTCGCGTTGATTTAATTCAAGTACCGGTGAAAGGTCGGTGAAAGGTTCATACAGAGTTAGCATACGAAAAGAGAAAGTACCGTGAATACCTTTGGTTGAGTTGAGAAGTTGAGATATAATAATACATGATAGCAATAGTGTATGTAAATGAACTAATGAGACTAATACCTTTGTTAAGTAGTAATGTGTCAATAACGGAATGAAAAGAAGAACAAGAACAACAAGTAGAACAATTTTATACATTCGCATGTCGTTATAGGGTTTCTACTTTCTTGGGTACTTCGATACTTTCTCTAACTCATCCAACAAAAATTCCACAACTTTTACTCATTTTCCGTGTAGATAATCGTACGTGTACGTAATAATTTAGGTTGCAGTTGCATCTTGCATGTCAACTTGTCAAATGGAGTAAGTGGATTTTACCATGTAGGGGCTATTATCTTGTTTCCCGTTGCTTAAAGTCATCTTAATTTAATTATAATTATAACACTTGTGTATTCTGTGATAACGTGATTATTATTCGTCAGTTGGCCATTACGTCCACTAATAATCTTATGTAATGAATGTTTGTAAAAGTGTATTATATGAAATGTTAAGGATGTAGTAATATTATTATTACTTATGAATTTCTTTTTGCCATATAGTATGATTGTACCAGTAGGACATCATGAACTCCAACCTACGATGCCTATGGACAGACTCAATTGCTAATAATTTAGCGCAGGGTTCTGTGTACAATTTTAAATAGTATTATGGTTAAAATTTTAGTTAAAATATTGGGAATTAGTTATTGCTTTTGATAATAGCAAAACTTAATTCAAACAAGCTTTCGCCGCCGCCCCAAAGCGGCAAATGAAGTGGCGGTGTTTTTACGAATATTGCAAATTAATTTCCTCTTCTATTTTCTGCACTAATTTCGTGATCTTCTCTCAGGCTCTTCCTCGACTCTTGTTACAGATCTTTCTGTCCCGTCCCGTCTTCACTTTAGTCTTGATCAAATTAATTTTCCATTTCCACCACCTTTTTCAATGTCACATCTGTATTCAGCCTTTTATGTCTTCAGCCATCGTAATAACCCGACAGCCCTGTAAATCGCGGTTTTCTTAACTGAATAACTTCAAACAAACCTTAAGCCACCCCCTGGCCAGTTGGCCACCAGGCCACATACTTCTATCCATCTATCTAAATTCTGTCCTGCAACAGTCCTATATAGTCCGATTTCACCATTCATTCAAGATCTTCGATTAGCATGCCATTTCATCTAGCAATAATTCACACATAATGATTGAAAACTCGAAGGAGAAAAAACTCCGGGTGACGCCTCGGTGGGAAGAGTTCCTCTGTGGATTTGTCTCTGGTTTCACTAACATCACAATTACATTCCCCTTGCACAAAACTATGTTCCGCCAGGTTAAAATGAAAGTCATAATATGATGTAGTAGTTGACATAAACTTTCTCAGAATTCACAATCAATTATGCAATGATTTATATGGCATATTTCACATAATTTCACTGTTTCAATTCACAACAGATGCTGTATGGTGTCCCAACAAGTAAGGCCATTTCCCAATTGCGGAAGGAAGGATTGCATACGCTATTTAGGGGAATTGGTCCTCCCCTATGTCAGAGGTCGGTACAGACAGCCCTGATGTTCGGCAACTATGATTTCTTTGGAAACGTGATCCGGGATCGGTACCCTACATTAAATGCAAGCCTAAGCAGACCTTTTGCTGCTGCTTTAGCCGGAATGGTGGAAGTATTTTACACGCAACCATTTGAAAGAATTCAGACACTTTTGCAGGTTTTTATTTTTAACTTTTATAGGTTCTATATTAAGCTATTTTTTATATGGGTTTTGTAGTCGGGTGTCTATCCGATGTTGGTTTTCTTACATTTATTTAATTATTAATTTACATAATTATTTCAAATTAAAAAGTTTAATTTGTTCGTATATTTTTACAGGATCGAACGTATCATTCTAAATATCAAAACACAATTCATGCTTGTAAGTCAATATACCAGAGTCATGGGACTGCTGAATTTTGTAGGGGCGTCACTCCTGTCGCTTTTCGAAACGTCGTAGGAACTGTTATATTTTTCTCTGCCAAAGAAAAAGTGAATGCTAGTCTTCCGAAATACGATGGTGTTCTTAAGTATTTAAACCTTTTCATAAGGTAATTTGTAAATGTTATTCTATTAGTCTAGTCTGAAAAGCATGCATACCAATTATTGCATATGGTTTTTACGTAAAATTATTTATTGTCCAGCGGAGGATTGATAGGAGCAACAAACAGCACCCTGTTGTACCCTACAAATGTCATCAAAACAAAAATGCAAAGTAAAGTAGGAGGAGATTTTGAATCCCCTTTTGAAGTCTACAGAACACTGCTCAAGGAGAGAGGAAGATTTCGTTCACTGTACCGTGGAGCGCACCTGAACTTTACCCGCTCATTATTGTCGTGGGGAATAGTAAATATGACCTATGAAACTATGAAAGAAGCTATAGATGAACTTAGAAATGTAAATGACGACGACAACCCTTAATGACAAACTCATTGTACAGTATTCAAATTTTTATTTTCTAGTTGAAGGAAGAGTATTTTGTGTTAAGATTCTCATGTAGGTACTACCACATGTAACTACTATACAATACAAACTACGGACAGGACATTACTTTACGTATCGTATTATTTAACGTTGTATGATATTAACGTGTTCATATCAGTTCTATGTCAATTGAAGGTATTATAGTATAAGATAATCTATTATAACATTTATAATAGGGACAGAGACTTGACTTGCCAAAAGCTATACTTTACTGTGTGTATGACGTATGAGACCTAACTAAATTCATATCGAGACAATCAAACTGCACGTTGTTTTTGTGTCGAATTATAATGGAATACAGTGGCTAAACGACGACGAAAATATAGCAATTTAATTAAATTTATGTGCTGTAGGGATGACTTATTTTCGCAGTGTTTTAACGTAAAGACCAAAAGTCAAACTAATTTGGTCATGTAGTAAGTAAAAGAATTATTAGTTACATTACATTTCTAATGTAGTAGCTGCAGTAAACTGAAGTGCCACACATCAAGAAATCCAAACAAATATTTTATTTCCATTATAAATTCATACACGCTAATTTTATATCTTTTAAGACGAATGGGGTTTACTTAGGAAGAGTATACACTTTCCATGTGTATAAGTCTGCCTGTAAACATAAATGTTAGTGCTATCATAATATTGTTTTTACTTGCACATAATATTTATGTTATATATATTTGCATGCTCTAAGAGCTAAACAGTTATATTATAAGGGATAAAACATCTTAATCTTAACAGTATCACATTCATAAAAATGTACATAACAGTTGAGCAGGGAAAAGAAGCTTATTATAGTATTTATCTAACTGCTTTCACCTGACTTCAACAACACAATATTATATTATTGATGAAACCCAGGTGTGTGTAGTCAAGATTATTTAACCAGTGTATGTATGTAGTGTATCAGAGATTTACGTGGATACTGGTTAAATAATCTTGGTGTGTAGTGTATTTTGCCATATAATATTTTGCATTTTTATTCCACAGTACACCACTTATCAAAATACATCATGCGACGTTTTATAACTATATTTTTACTGACAACAGCACGGAGAAAATTATAACGAATACTCATTTCAAATCTATTTTACATATTATATTACATGAATGCATCTCCAGCTGCAGTGTGCTCGTTTATTTGGGTGAAACAAAAAGAAATGCAATAAGTTCAATTTTTCTGACACATTAATTGATACGTATTAGTCCTGACACGTCCAAAGTTCCTTTAAGACGGCGATATTGATTTGGACAATGATTTACCCATGATCATGGTCATGTAAGGACTCATTTGGTTACCCGACGGGGAGAGCGATAAAGCTGCATTTTGGGAGGATATACAAGCAGCTCCAGCCAGTTGCTGCTGCTGTAACAATTCTTGTCTTTGGGCTTCGATCTGGATATGATGATGCTGCTGCAACTTAAACGGATGTGACAATTTCTTTTCCACACAGGACGTCCGATACTGCACCAACTGCTCTGGCAGACGTCCATCATCCATTTCTTTGGCCCATACTTTCAATGTATCAAGCTCACGGCGAAGTGCAAATATTGCTTTTTCTGTTTCGCTAATTATCTCTTCCAAATATTGATAACGAAGCTTCTTCCTGGCACGGCACTCTCGGGCGCTTTGACGACTTCGCTCTGAAACACAAGGAAGAATAATTTTAATAACTAGTGCATGTATTTTTATTTTTTTATGATCACAAAGGTTAGTAGGTATGTCAGCAGTTTAAGAAACTGCCTTTACCAGTTTACCACAATTATTAGGTTATGACTCACCTAACTTGGCTTTGATATCTACTTTATCAGCCGATTTTTTAGAAAGGGACCGGGTCCTTCCTCGTTTTGGGGTTTCATACCTTTTATCATTTTCTTGAAACTGTAATAACCAAAATTAATTGAAAATTGCATTTTTCATACATGATATTATATTAATATATATTTATACACTGCAAACTGCAATGGCTAGGGTATCCGCCAACATTCTACTTCCTTTTTCTTAATAATGTTAACCCGCTATAAAACTTACATGAATACGGAATATTTTTTTTTCATTATTGAAATGTTTTCATAATTTTTACCTTCATTAAAGGTTTCTTAAGTTAAATGTGGCTAAAAAAGGATTACCAGTTTATCCTAAACCTACATGGTAGTTTCGTAAATTCTGAATCTGGCCAGCAGTGGCCACCCTTCCTTAGGTAAATTACTTTTCAAATACCTCATCATAATCCGGTTTTTCCTCCTTCGGCAAAACCAAAGATGGTAAGGACGAATCATCTATGTCCATCATTGTGAAATAATGCGATTATTGTGGAGATTGAAGCAAGTATATATCACCTTCACGGTCTGTGTAAAATTAACATAAAAGAGTTTTTTTAATTTTATATTCATGTCATACAATTTAGTATAGATTACCATTTATTACAAAGTATACAATTATAGCTTCAATTTGATTTTCAGTTTCTCATGTTGGCCTATAAAAATTGCACAAAACTGTATACTAAACTAAAATTTAAAGCCATGACTTTCACCGTGTCATGCTTTCCTGTCCAAAGTTATAATATGTGAGGTTTAGGCTTTGAAAAGGCTTATTTACATCCATGGAGAAAGCTTAAATTAAACTTTAAGAAATAAGAATACACCCTAACACCTCGAAACCCTATACCTACCTAATACCTAACTAGCTATTAAAAAATGTGTAAATGTGTAATAAATCTGTAATTAATGTGTAATTTATAAATAAATGTACAATAAATTTATATTTAGCACAGTCAGTACATATAATACTATTATACTACCTAACTAATAAACTATACTACCCAGTACACGTGTATTATATTTGCAAACAAATGCAAATGAGCTGTTTGTTTGTTAGTTTAGTGCATTACATATTCATTAACCAGCTCGTTGTAGCGTTAATTATAATATTAAATACCTATATAATTATACACATTTGAGTTTGCCATACCATTTAAATTTACATAACAAAAACGCTTAATGTGTATAGCTGCATAATATTATATACGCGTAACGTTTAGAAGGTGAGCGAAGATGATGCTAATATTATAATAATATTTGCATGTTGCATAAGTTGCATTTCATATTTCACCAGGACCAAAATCGATATAGATTCTCAATAAAGTAATAAGAGATTCGTTTCTAATTCTGTCACTTTCCTTTTCCTAAATAATTAAGCAAACTAAATGAATATAGACTTAATTAGTGTATAATAATAGTGCAAAATGTGTGCTGATCAAAATTGCGACATATTTACCCACTCACCACCACAAAACCAGATTAAAATAACAAAGAGGCAAAAAATTGTGAACGAAAAGGAACTAATTATTTAGACTTTGGACTTGGGACTTGGGACTACGGTATGACGAGATGGTGACAATCTGACAATGACTAATTTTTGACTTCTTTGTTATTGGTTGTGTAACAAGCAAACAAAAACAATACGCATTATATAGGCATTAATAAACAATTAGAAACTTCGTGTACTACAATAATTACTTATACACTCATAAAACTGGTGTATGTTTAGTATGGTCATTGCTGGATAATTACAATATTATTATTATATTAATATTTGAAAATAATATGAAAGAAAAGAATTATTTATGTAATTACCTTTGATCTGCTGGATTTTAAAAGCCTTCTTTCACGTTTTTCTTGGGAAATGATATCTGTTGTGTTCTGGATCTGCGTGATTCATTATTTATTCACTTTTGTAGCTTGAAGGCAGCTGGATTGTTTACTACGAAAAATAGTATTTTACTATTCTGGGAAATAAACAAGAAAGAGGCACGTTTACTCTTCATAAGATTGTAGTTGCAGAACCCTATCAGACCTGTTTGCAAAAATATTTCTGTTGTAATATCGAGTCACCTTGAGAGGAAACTCATGTGATGTGATCACAGAATGAATGATTTTTTGCGACTCTCCTTGAACTTCTCTACATCAGGCGCATGAACAAATCCACGGCGGTCCGTAGAACCACCCCTCGCCAAATCGAATCTTTTAACGTGGACAACTCACATTCATTGCAAAACTTTTAGCACGGATGTTTAAAGCGGCTCAGGAGGATTCTCTCTGGATTTGTCAAAAAATATTAACAAATTCTATATTATTTTCTTATCGGCCAGAGCCAAAACTCTATAAGGTAAATATTTTGCAATTTTTGCATGAAGTTTTGATTCTATTATTCCTTTTTGCTCATGATTTTTGATTTTGTAGTAAAAGCAAGTAATGTTTATAATTCGTTTTAATTACATTTAATGTTTCAATTTTCAGTCAAAATGCGAAGTTTTCATCCCTCCTGTATATGGGCCAGTTTGGCTATACTCTATGTAACACTTATTCAATTAATTGATCTCAGTGAAAGTAAAGGCCTTAGAGAAATAACCTGTGGAAGCGTATTTAAGCTCATGAACAACGCATTTAAAGTTCGATTACATTCACATGACATTAAATACGGATCGGGATCAGGTCAGCAATCTGTAACTGGAACTGATATTAAGGAGGACGTTAACTCTAATTGGGCTGTTAAAGGAACAGCTAAATTGCCTTGCAAACGAGGGTAAGTCTTCCTGGACAATGGCGCTACATCATACATTTTCATATTAGTATAATATGTATGGTCTACCTAAGCTAGCAATTACACGGTACGGTTAACATAATAATTTTGTTCTGACCAATGTTTGCTGTTCATTCAGGGAGCCAGTGGCTTGTGGTACAAAGCTGAGATTGGAGCATTTACAAACTGGAAGAAATCTTCATTCCCATCTGTTTTCATCTCCTCTGTCAGGTCATCAAGAAATCAGCGCTTTTGGGGATAATGGTAAGCATAGTAAGAAAGCATATTATTATCAATGTGTATTTTATTCGTTTGCCTCTTGTATTGTTAAATTAGGAATAAAATTATTATTTGTATGAATATGAATCAATAAGGCAGACTTGACTTATGCGTGGACGCCATAGGCATCGGTAAACTAAATAATTGACGGTTCTGATTGTAGTTTAACAGACCTGAAACCAATATATAAAATGGTACAGGTGATTTGTTCTAATAATACAGGTGATCTGTTCCAAAGACAACTTGTGTCCCCCAAGCGAAACTTTTCAATGAATAAGTATGGTATACGAGATATTGATTGAATTATGAAAAAAACTAGTACTATTAGAACAGTTCATCTTCGTCATTTTCATTTGAACAAATCACTTTTGTCATTGGATCTTGGAACAGTTCACCGTATAAGTACCTAATTAACGACTAATATGAACTATATTATATGGATTGTTTAGCCAGTCTGTGCGTTAACATTTTGGTCTATGAGAGCGAGAAGGCCTTATCCTTAGCGTCGTCTTTCCGTTAATTCTGTTACTTTTTTTATATTTTAATATTTTCATTGAGTAACTAGCTGAAAACTAATCAAATGTCTAACATTATTCGCAGCTGTCTTTAGCATTTTTGTTTCATATTTGTAAAGGTGAAGGAGACTCGGGAGATGTGTGGGAAATCGTTTGCAAAGGAGATTCTTGGCAACGGGATGAATCGATACAGTTCAAGCATGTTGACACAGACGCATATTTGTCAGCGTCTGGAAATACATACGGGCGTCCTATAAGTGGGCAAATGGAAATTGTTGGTCTTTCACATTCAGATTCTTCTAGTCATTGGACAGCAATGGAAGGAATTTTTATTCATCCTACCGAACAAGGCACTGGATCGTCCCATCCAGAAAAGGATGAACTGTAAAAATGCTTCAATAGTTCTAAATTTTTCACCAGTTACTGAAGTTACTCATTTATATTAGTAGTGGACTAATGATGGTATCTATGTAAGTGTTTAAATTATTTGTCCTTCTTTATTGATTCCCTGTAAAATGCTTTTCGTTATGAATGCACAATGCATGTACTTATTCCACTTTGTAAAACGTTGAGCTATTATTATTTAAAATATTTCTAACGAATATGTTTATCAGCTCATCATCACCAATCTATAAACTTATATTGTAGTACACCTACCATTTACAAGTGCACAGATTAAGTAAAATTACTATGTATATGTATTTATTGTGATTGTGTGATAGAAATTAATATGTATAGTACAGATAACAGATGTGTCTAAGAACTTAACTGCGTCAATGTGTACTGTGCACCAAATTAGCCAAACAATATGTTTTGATGTCACTATTTGATTGCATATGAACGATAAAATGTTGAACAAGTGTATGCATAGAGGTTTCATTTCAGTTAATTATACCTATTTATACTATATTATAATAATGTTGCAATACACATTAAAAATTTCGACTAAAAATGGACTTTGATTTTTGGAGCTATTTCATTTGATTGCATTATCATGATTTGATGATTCAAAATCAATATATTCTTCTAGAGGTCTTGTTTAATTGCTTAATTTTATTAAATAAATAAATAGTTAAATACCTAATGGTATATATATTTGGGGTATCATAAAAATGTCATAGCAGGTACGGTCTATGGTCAAATTAGTGAATATTTAAACGCAATTTCTAAATATGAAAGGTTGGTTAATAGTTATGTAATTGAAGTGACTTGAGGCTAAACGTGGAGATAACTAATTGTTTTTAGTACTACTGTTAGTGCTTACAATGGTGTTTCGATCCAGGCCCCTGGATGACCAATTTTGTTACTTGAAGGATAAATTTTGAAAATTAATGACAATGGAGTATTTGCTACTTTTAGTCTACTTAGAAATTAGAAAACGAAAAAATACCAAAATACTCTCGCTTATAACCATACTATGCCAATACTTAGCGGGTGATAAAAGATCTAAGCATCATAAAAAGGATACTGAGGATCGGTTCCCAAGGATTTTTATGATTACTTTGGGAATCCCCTTTCCACTGATGAATCAAATATCCATGATTTTATTTTACTGTATCCATGAACTAGCTGTACATCCACCCAGCAGAATAATGAATCCCACAAGACCAATATCGCTGACAATTTTTAGAACACAGTTAAATCTGATCTTATATAGTAGTATCATGCACTTATTATTATAATGAAACATTGTTACCAACATTATTCATGTAATTAATTTTAGTTAATTCCAAACCTCAGTATCTGAATCCTGAAGTCATAATTTTTTCAGCTATTATCTTTACAAATCAAACATTTAAGCAGTAGAGCAGAATGGAAGCCAGGTATATGACCGATTTAGAGTGGAGAATTTGTCATGCAGTTAATATATACGTTTTTAAGAATGGGAACGACTCACAGACACCGATTCTGGTCCACATACCACCATCAAGGAAGAAGACCATGCAGAGTGTGATGGATACAGTTCAAGAACGGGTAACTTATCCTGTAGGCTACGCAAAGACGTTGTACACAATGGACGGTAGAAGAATCCGACATCCATGCGAGCTGGAGATGTACAACAATTACGTGGTGGCTTCTAATTTTGAAAAAGCTTTCAAATGTGTCGAATACGGAAGAAAACGCTCTCCGCTGCTAATTCTCAATAGGTACTCCAAGCACATCCGTGTTCTAAGGCTACAGAATGATAACTACGACCAGTGGCTACGTAAAAAAAGAGAAGTATGTTTTCACTAACACTTGTCCTAAGTTAAGACAAAAAATTTGAGCAGTATTTGTAGTTTGGGTGTTCAGGACTGCAGCCAAGGGGAGTCCCTCGAAATCTGAAGAAAAAATATCGGCAAACTTTTGCCCTTCGATTATGTACTTATGCATTATTTTTTGACTACATAAGCGAGAAATAGGCAAAAAGTTTTAGATTTTTAGCCACTCTATTTACTATGAGTGGTTTGCCGAGTCCAGAAGTTGAGCCCTTCCCTGAACTTGTTATCTAGTTGCGGTCCTGTAGGTTACGGCTGCATACAGTGTTCCATCCTCGGCCACCTCGATAAGGGGCCCACTTTCTGTTCCCCAAATTCTTCCAATTTTAAAAGCCTACTCCTTGACCTGTGTAAGGGGATTCCTTTGTGAGCGGGTCACTGTCCTACCCGGAACCCAAAATGAAATGGAAATTTTTGTCTCTAAAGAAGACCAAGGAGCACACGTCTCAATATTGACGGATGTCGACGGATATTTCGATATTTTAAGTTATATTCCAAAAGACAAAATAGTATTTTGGTCTTTAGTCCAATTGCTTAAATAGAATATCCAGAGAATATCCAATTGCTTAAATTAAATTTTTGTCCAGTTTTTTTTTGAAAATAATGAATACGTCATACTGTACATTTATGTCACGTCCACATCTATCATACAATACACCTTTTAAAAATCCACACAGAGGTACTAGATGTGGATCACATTTTTGGTTTTGGTCCCCTTGTGGAGGTTTTCTGTATAGCGGACCAACAATACGGGTTTCTGATATTTCTAATGTAACTTGATAATTAATACAAAGCATTGATTTGATAAGTAGACCGATGGTGATGGTCCGCTTATATATGTAGAGGGAACACTATCCTGTTCTTAAAATATAAGTGTACAAGAATCCTTTTGCACTCATAATAACCAATGCTGTAGACTGTAGATCATATTATATTGACTTTATTCTGACCATATTGACTACCATGCATTCTGTATAATAAAAGGAAAATGTAATCATTTGATTCTAAAAAGCGATCTATTGATTCTGGGTTTCGGTTCAGTAGATGGGCTCAGAACGTCCCCAATATATCTACCCTGAACGATATATCCATGAAGGAATTCTTCCCCAAGATCTACCTGTCGACCGTATGGGAAATACGTATGTCCCCAACTGTGATGTGGACCCAAATACACCAGAGTAATTTGAAACATAATATCACTTAACAAGCTTTGACTGCTTGGGATATTTTTAAGATTATTTTGTGTCCATCGTAAAATGGTAAAAAATGATTGCCTAACATAAAAATACTTTTTAATACAGTTATGCCGAAAAACATGATATGCGAAAAGTGCCAACAAGAAATAACCAACAAAAAAATTATGCTGTGAACGCATTTACCGTAGAACAGGATCCTATTGAAGAATATATGCAACATGCTGAATCGAAAGAAATGCAAGACCAGAACTCAGCCCAACAAAAGATAGCGGGACTAAACTATCAGAATGCTAAACAAATAAAGACATCAGGACAGGAAGAACAGATTCCTTCTAAACAATTTAAGGCATTAGGACAAGACCAAGTCTTTTACCAGCCCCAGAAAAAATGGGTGAATTACTAGAATATATAGCTTAGATAAGTGTCAGACTTTTGGTAAAATTATTGAGCAAATGAATTTTTCAATGTGTCTACACAGAGAACAAAGGGAGTGCTAGACAAAAACAAAGATGAACATTTTCCTCTGTTTCCAACAGCCTCTGATGTATTAAATGCAAATACACCAACGGCAAATGAAGAAGATGTAGAAGATATAGCCATACTCGACGAAGATGATTCCAATGATGTGGAAGTCATCGACGAATTGGGAGAAGATAATGACAATACTAATAATCCCGTGATAGAGACTGTACATAAACCACCAAACAATATTATCTCTAACGAAAACGAGAAGAAAATCACCCATAAGACCGAGAAGAAAACCGGAAACTCCAAAAAACGAATCCATTCAGGGCAATCAAATGGTGAAGATAGTAATTATTGTAATGACACAGAAGAATTAGATGAAAAAAATAATCCCACGATAATACCTTTAAAAAAACCAATCAAAAAACTTCCACCCAACAAAAGAGAAAAGAATCTTTCCCTTTCCCATTCCCGGACAGTAAAAAAACCTGCAAACTGCAAAAGAATAATTCGTTCAAAACAGTCAAATACCGATTCCAATTGCAATGATGTGGAGGTCGCAGACGGATCAGATCAAAAATATGAAAGTAATAGGCCTAGTCCTGTCATAGTGACTGTCAGTATGCCGGCAAAGAAAAGTACACCAAGCAAAAAGGGAAAGGTCGTTACTTTTTCACAGAAGAAGTCAGTGAGAAAAATCGGAGAGACCAGTAAAATAATTAATTCAACAGAGTCAAATGAAATACAAGAAGAGCAAACTAAGCAATTTACGCCTTTAGTACAAGACCAAGTGCTTTATCAACCTAAATTATGGGTAAATCTAATTCCATACACCACAGACCTATAAGGCGAAACTTTTTCGGATTCTATCAAATAACTATCAAAATACAAGTTAAATTGTTCAATTTCTTTAATAAGATCATATAAGATCTAGATTTAGTATATCCGATTACTATGAATTGTTATAAATTTTGAATACTTACTTAGTTGTTTTATTTTTCATGTTTTAGCTGTATTTTACTCAAGGAACTAAAATTCCTATAAATATTAGACCCTTTTTTGATGATTTTCCCATATTTCGTCGTTTAAAACGAAGTACTGTATTTATTTATTTAGATATGAGTAACAACTTCCTTCGAATGAAGGCAATACTGTAATGCTAGTGCTAACAATAAAAAGTTATATAGATAAGGTAATCGGACTGGGCTGGCTATAGTATAGATAGAATCCGATTAAGTGTCCCCTTAATGATTTATTATCCATTTTGATTGCATGCCTTCAAAATTCTTGACTCTATCTGCTGTCCAGATCAGCTCAGAGGGTCCCCAATATGTATACCCGGAGCGATACATGCACCAAGGTATTCTTCTTCAGGATCTACCTGTAGATCGGATGGGAAACACATTTGTTCCCCACTACGACATGAATGCGCACCCAAATACAACGGAGTAATTTAATATCCATTTCTGTAACAAACATTTTAATCTTAACTCTTCACTCTAATTCACCGTTTTATTGATTGAATATCCAACAGGTACATTAAAATGCCGGGTATGTGTAACGGACAGCCAAGACCTAACCAGCAAAATAATTACACAAACACAATGGCAGCCGATCAGGGGGGTCCTCCTAGAGAATACATGCATATGCAGCATGCGTCGAATGAAATGCATGAACAGTACTCTAAACATTTTATGGTATTGGGACAAGAGCAAGTCCCTCAAGGATTTCGAATAGAACATAAACAGTTTATAGGACGAGAAGAACAAGCGATCCGACAATTTAAATTATTAGGTCAAGAAGAACAGGTAGCCAAGCAATTTCAAACATTGGAGCAAGACCAAATGTTTTACCAACCTCAGGAAAAATGGGTACATTAGCATAATAGTATCAACGGGATTTTTTACATTTTAGATAAAACACTTGAAAAAATCATATAATTTTTCAATTTATGTAGAGAACAAACGGAGTTCTAGAAAATAACCAAGATCTGCCCCTATTCCCACGAGCCTCTGACATGTTAATTGCAAAGTCGTCAACCGAATATGAGGAAGATATCGAAGATATAACAACTGATGCAGACAATGGAAATTATGTGGAAGACGACTTAGAGGAAGATTCTGACAGTAATACTGTGACAGTTACTGTAAAAATGCATGAGAAAAAATGCACTCCAAACAAAATGGAAAAGTCTATTTCTTTGTCACAGAAAAAGACAGCAAAAAGTTACACAGACTGTCCCTATAATATAACTCGTTCGCCCAAAGGATCTACAATGAGAGAGAAGTTCACCCAGACAGAAAGTGACTGATAACTTTAAATTCTGATTTATTTATGTCCATATTAATACAATTGTAAAATACACACTGGAGATTTGATCGATATACAAATACAACCGATTCCTGTGCTTCTGCACTATTTTTACCCTGCTGACACAGTCATATCCTAAGTTACTTTTACAATATTTATTACTTAATTTTTAGTGACTATTCTAAACTACTTTCGTAATTTTTTTGACTTAAGGGTCTATATGATATATCTTTAATAACAAGTACTTATAGATATGTGAACATTATTGTGTATCATCTACAAATGAAACCTACATGACTAAAAAACAAAAACAAAAGATTTGTGAAAGGATTGAAAACAAGTTATAGAAGTTAAGTACTACTAAACTGTACTATGTACAATACAAAGATCATATTTATAAAAATGATGACGGTGACTATTCAAAGCTTAGCGATAAATTTGGTTTTGATACTGGAGCTGTGGTTTCAAATCGCATATTGAGATCTATTGTAGGTGTCTCCCACAACAGGATTTGGAGAAGTTTTAATTAAAGGATTGTTGTGTTGAGGCGAATTCCCTGTCAGGACACTTTTGAGCAAATCTGTAGAAAGTATAAACATCTATTTTAAAACTCAAGTATAATGCATATGAACTTGACATATAAATAATTCCTTTTTTATGAGAAATTAGTCAACTCTTCTCAGAATTCATTTACCAGTAGGGGCAGGAGTAACTGCAGAATGATTATTGTGGTTATTGTTGTTTGCATTGGAATTTTTGGAAGATCCATTACCACTGCCAGTCTTTGGTTTTCGTTTTCTGGTCTGAATAGAATCCTTTTTCATTGCTAAAGGTCTGACGATTCCATGAAGCTTAAAATACAGACCACAAGCATTGCAGACTGCCTCTCCGTTTTGGTTTCGTCGCCATAAGGAGGTCTTGTCTGTAGCACAATTGGAGCACAGAAGACCCATCCGCCTAGAAGCACTCTATATTCATAAAATAAGATAACTTTAGCTCATGAAATCAAGTACATAATCAAAACATGCAATTAAGTAAGTAGTAATTCTCACTTAGCACACTAATTCACAAGAATACAGGTAATAGAAACACAATCTATAGTAGTACATGCTTTAGCAAGAACGAACACAAGCAGTAGGAATTAAAATATAGACTAAAAACAACGAAACAAATAACATAATTACAGAGTAAGCAGGTATATTGGCATAACATAAAGAGCATCTTATGAAGAATGAATGAAGATTTTAGTGATAATTTCAAAAATGGATGGGAAGCATATTGTCAAAAGTAAGATAAGGACTATATAAGACAGTGGAAGTACGTGCATAATAAGATGTATTGTTTTAACATTAACAGTACTTCTGATTTATATATCGTCAGTAAAGAAAAAAACAAGATTTGAAAAAAAAAATCCAAATAATAAAATAAACATACCAGTCTTTGCTTAGGCTGCGTCGCAAATCCGTCTCGCTGACTCTGTTTTTGACAGTAAGACCCTGAACCTGCATATAAAAAAATAAAGACGGATTTACGACGGGAATACAATTTGTAAAGATAATTTCGAGAATTAGCTTACAAATACAAATCCATATTCCCTCTATAATATAATAATTAAACTATCTCCACAATTAAATTATGAAAATGAGATTGTCAGCCATTTACACAATTTAATAAACTCATTTCGAGTCTCTACTTCTTTCTCTGCAATAGTAGTTGAGCTTCATCTCCTCATTCTTCATACTCTTAAGTCATGATATGCAATGTACCTCCTACAAATGCCTACAATTAGCAACAACTTAACAATCAAACGATGTCGACACAAAGGCGAGAACTATAGACTTACATTAAACAACATTACACATAGTTGAATTACATCTTTCTAAGCAGGAACAAGGATTTATGTGCTGGAGTTTGTACATGCAGCTTACACAAACTAAAATAGTAATAATGACTTGAAATCAGGGTTAGTGACAAAGTGACAACTGAGTAAAAGAAGGTAAAAAATAATAAAGATCATGGATTGAAATAAAAGCGGACATCAAGAGCGGATTATGGAATCTCACTAGTCGTTTAGGCTGTTTGATCAGAGGACGATTCATCCCATTCATTTTATGATAGAGACCACAAGCATTGCAAAGATAATGGCCAGTTCCATCTCGTCGCCATAGAGGTGTAGAAACTGTACCATTCATGTAGAACAATGAGATTTGTATTAGAACGTACCGCATACGATCAGTCAATGCGTACTGCATTGAAATCGTTTTGGACAGAATCGCAGTAGGTAAACTATCTTTTAGTTTACATGTATAAATATCAATAAACCGTTCAATAGGTAGTTGAATATTTAACATCCAAAAGATAGCATATGAAATATTATTGAAAAATATTTATGAGAACGGGAAAATGTCAGCAACTAAATCTACAATGAATGATATATACCTGCACCACAGTTGACACATTCGCGAGACTCTTGACCACACCAATCGTACTCCACCTCTACCATTTCAGGTCCTTCAATAACACAATGCTCATTACTCATCACAAATACAAAATGAAACATTGTACTTTACTATTATTATTTATTATTATTATGGTCCAATAGCATTATTGTACTTATACTGTTATGTAACCATATTTTACATCCAAAGCCACTTAGCATCCTTTGAAGTGATTAATGAGGGGTTAAAGCATAATACGTTAAAGCAAGACGGGTTGGTCTTCAAATATATATGTACCCATTTCTTATAGAAATGATGATGCTTACAACTGAAAGCTTCAGAAGATCAGCTTTACAGCAATTTGTCAAACAGTCAAATTGCATGATTAACTACTTACTGTTACCACAATATTAGTACATCATAAAATATATCAGATCGTGTACTACCCCTTTCGTACCCTTAAATATAATAATTAAATAGTTACGACCCTATTTCTAAGTCAAGATAAAGTGGTGGTTAGCTAAAACTGGTCCAAAATGAGGTTTAAAACAAAGAGTTGATTCATGCCAATCCAAGTACCCACTACCCAGGGTATAACATATACGATGGTACCTAGATCATCCCTTTCAAGAATTAGACATATAAAAGTTATACCATAATATTATTACATATCAGATAGCATGTCTAATACTACAAGTTATTCACAAGTGTCAAAACAAACGTTCAACGGCCTAACCTCTCCCTCGGTTTAGAGTTTGATACATCTCAATGCAGTGAATTGTAAAATCACAAAATATAATTACTTCACAAACCATGTGACTTTCTGCTTCTGTAGACCATTCTGCATATTAATAAGTAGTCATGGAATAAACATGGAGTCTAAAGGAATAAAAAGCTGATTAAAGTTCATAGACATTTACTGGGTACTTACTATATAGTTACTACAATTTCACGCAAAACGTCTGCTAAGCTATATGCATATAGATCAATTTATGAAATGATCGTACTGACCAAATAATACCCACCGTAAATTACCAAAAATTGACTAAATCTCATAAAAGGTATACATAAAAGAATAGGAACACGAACATTAATGGTAACATGTATGGTGCAGTATATCATACTTACCTACATTAAAACTAAACTATCAAGCGAAATTCTCCAAGTTATATGTTATTGTCCATAAGCCTTGGTTCACAGCAGCATGTGTATTATATGCAGTGCCTAAAAGAAGGATGTTTGCCTCTGTTGCCCTGTTTGTCTCTCCAGAACATTTTTGTTTCCTTCTTATCTTTCCCCACCAGAGGCCAGAGACAAACGTCCATCTCGCCATTTATTCTTACTGTCTTCTCTAGTAATTTTCTACGAACTGTTTAGAATCCTGTTTCCCAGTGCCGTTCAAATTCTAATTTAACGCACTATGCCATCAAAACATAAAAAATATGGAAAGGAAAACCGAATAAAATATTTTGGCTCATATAAATATAAAAATACACTGACAAATTTTATACTAGCTATACTATTAAGATAGTGCATCCTGTATAGTGAAAAGGGTTGTAAGTAATAACAGTGAAGAGCTGAGAAATAGACACGACAGGATGCTTATGTTATAGACATGACTACAGGATAGTATGAAAACGAAAAGTCAGAAAGATAAGAAATAAACGACTGATAATGATGTTGCTAATTAATAGTTAATGAGCATTCTCTCGTCATCCTTAAACAGAAAATAATACTGAAGGAATCTGTATTTACATTTCGTATGCAATGGCTGTGGTCGAATAATTCTATGTAAAACCATTTCCAGCCTTTCCATACCAAACAATAAGTCTCATTAATATGTGACTATAACAGAGACATTTATATAATTAGTGAGACAACTCTCTTTGTTTATATTGGTAAAGCATTAGATAACCTAATTAAACAGGACCAGACTCAAATTGTGGACTAACTTATGTAATACACTACAACTTTTAACGTAGTTACACGTTACATTTTAGTTTAGAGCTAAGGGAAAATGCGTAAAATGTTAACTAGTAATTAAGTCAGTTCGTATTAAATAAAGCATATGTGGTTTAGCCATTATCAGTGCCTATATTAACTGAGAATATATTTTTGTTTGTGGTATAGGCAAGTAGTATAATAGTAAATTCACATGTTTGTATCCGCCAACCAGTCCTGGCCGAAGAAACGTAGAAGGATGTGCATACGTTGTCCTATTGTCTACTCTGTTGTCACTCTAATAATAATAGGCAACCGCAGACCTCACCACGACAAAAAATTCGGCCTACGAGAGAACCGATAAATCCCTTTATCAATTCTTCGTATAGTCTCACCACAGCTGCCTATTTCGTACTAAAAAAATAAATGCGTCTAATTGTAGTCAGTAGTCAGTTTAGTCTAACAGATTACATAATATGAGTATGTTAATAAATTGTCTTCAAAAACTATTCAGTATTTCCTTAAATATGAGCTTGAGTGGGTCATGTGTGTAGAATGTCTCTCATGTTTAGCTAATACAATGACTCTATGCATATAATCTGCAATAACTATATATTTATTATTACGACGAAAATAATTACTTGTATTTGGTTTTATCTGACTTAATACATGTCTTTCTAGTTTGGACAGTTTTACATACATAAACAAACGAGCTACATTATCGCAGTCCTTCCTAAATAGATTAGAACGAGAAGTTCGAGAAGGGTGGTAAATGGTATCAAACTAGTATTAGGTAGGATATCTCCTGCTTAAATAGGTACTTCTGGCTTTTCCGTACCAATAAGCCCTACTGCATTTCAAACTATTCAAACTTTATAAACGGTCCTGTATAAGGTACAGTTACTTGATGGCTTCCATTAAAAATCGTGTCTAATTTCCAATGAATGGTACTTAGCTAGGAAGATCATGCAAATTGCACATCAGCCAATCTTATTGCTGTTTAGTCTGTCTTATTGGCTAATGGTCTAATACAATTTTAAATAATAGCAGTAAGTTGTCACCGTTGGAATTACATACTTTTGCTAATATCAAATATAAAATATGTGGTAACTGTACCTATTTATTATTTTGTTACTGTTGTAAGTAAATGTACTCATTTCATTTTTTTGAATCCTTTACACTAACGTATGTAATGCAAATGCAGTAATAAACATTATAATTTATTTATCCGCAAACTATTATTACAACCTTAAAAACAAAATAATTACACTTGAGTATAAATGGATATTGAAAATTGAGAGTATACGTATACTATAAGTGTAACAAACTCTGGATGGTAGGCTTATGATGGTGCTGCTTTTGCCGTCATTAGTAATGACTTTTGACAATTTTGTCATCATTTGTATTTACGTAGTTTTGTATTGTATAAACACATATTAAAATAGACATCACGCAGTACGTGTTTTCGTGTAAGGCAATGACTTATCTAAAACTGCTAGACAAGAACACCCAAAAATTTGCTGGCAGACCCATATACAGAAAAGCAATTTTCGATCGTGACATATAGATCATTAGAAATGACAAAAAACGCATTTTAATAACATAACTAATTTAGCGTAGCCGACAGTTGTGGTGAATAACGCGAGTAAAATTACTAGTAGGGTACCGGGTACCCAATTTATTTTGTATATGTAACTCAAAAATCTAAGATCTGAGTCACCCCGCTTTCTTTAGAATATACTTTTTAGAATGTGCCAGGACAGTAAACATATGGTATTTAAATCTATTCACTTCAAAATACGATTATTGCAATACCAATACCTAATGGCTGATATTACCGTACGACCACGACCCTCACCTAAAGAACTCAGAATGAACTCACCAGTCTCTATCTCAAAATGAAATAACTGCTTTTATTGCAGGTTAGTGAAGGGGAGGAGGACAAATGTTGTATCTATTGCATTCTTAGAAAGCATCAAATAGAGCAGAAAAGGTTGATCTAACAGAAGGATTAGTTATTTTGTTGCTGATTTCATCAAAATATTTTGTTTGCTGAGTATTGGTTATTTCACTCGTAACTAGTAACCTTTAACAAAGAAGCAGCATTATGGTATTTAGCAGCAGTGGAGTTTTTTGTTGCTTTGTATTGTGCTTTGTTTACGTATAGTAACATATTGCATCATCATAACATCATAATCATCAAGATTGAATGCGGAACGAATTAAAGTACATTGCATTATTGTGTGCACATAGTGCACAATTACACAGAGTAGATTATGCCTAACATCAGTAACACCAACACCTACTTAAAACTGTCATAACTTAAGACATATAATATGATTTATATGGATGAGATTCGTTTACTGAGTGTAAGTTATTATATAGAAAGTATAATGTACTACCTGCAGTTTACCATTATCCCTATCAGCTTTTTACCATGCAATTTGCAGTCATAAGCATCCGAATAAATGTTAAGCGTTTAAAATAATATACCACTAATTTTATATCAAATTAAGTATAGAGCGGAAGTACCTACTTATAAAACAAGATTTGCATTTTGTGCGTTTATAAGGTTAATGAATGATGTATCTGTAATGTTACATTTTTGGTAATACATATAATATAAATGATACGTAACTAATGGGTGTATTTTATATAAAAATAAATTAGTGGAAGTATTTTTCATGTTTGAGAAATGTATTACAAACAGTAAAATGACATAAAAGATAATCTTGGTCACGTATTTCTGAATGTTGTAGAGTGAAATGAAAGTAAATGTAAACACCAAATCTTCTACTCAGTTGGATTCGGATTACAGACGACAACATAACGATGTAAAGTGTCACTTGTGTACGTGTAGTTGAAAATCATTTGAATTGTTTAGAACGAAAGGGGCAATAAAAGATAAATTCCATGTAAACACACGGAGTGAGAAATACTTTTGGTTATTTCTCTCTTCCATACTTTCAATTACTTTCATATTTATGCCTAAATAAATAACTGTGCAATTCTGGCGAAAAGCCGCGTTTAGTACTACACATCCCTATATACAAACTCCACGGTGCTTCAAGGTTCTTGCACAAAAATCACCACATAAGTTTAGTTTACAAAATATATGCGCATGGTAATATTTATTGTTGATATGTCAGAATAGCTTTTGCGCTTTAAGAATTTAGTTCATTAAGGAAGAAATGATATCTAATCTGTCAACCAAACTAAAAATGTGTCAAATGAAGGAAGTTCCAAGTAAAATTGCAACTTTTTCCCGCTAACACTAAAACTCTGATTAGACAGTTCAACTCGAATCAAACAAAAGAATTAGAACAAGCCACTAAATAGCGATTATTAAATTATCTGCAGAATGTGGCCTTTATGTGGCCGATCACTACCTAACTAAATAAATTCATAATAGGTTCCTCAATTTAAAAATGTTAGCACACTAAAGAAATAGTTTAATAATAGTAAATACAATATGGTTCTATATTAATAAATATTGGCCATATCATATCTATCTGACATATCACTGCATACACAGCCTACGCGTCCGCATTGTAATTTACATGACACTTTTCTCTGACATTATATCCATCCCTTATGCTATGAGGGGATGCACTGGTAGAGTAGTGGCTTGATGATTAAGTGGTGTAATGTACTGTAACCAAAATAACTGCCATTGTGTATCATAGGTACTTATATATAGCCAATTTCGCCGCATAAATACGAGATTGGCTGACATATGCTGTTAAATTAGGAGATTGGAACTTTTAATGGCGATATTACACTTGAGTACTAATATGTTACCTTTTTATCATTTATGGATTGACTTTAAAACATGTGAATAACAACGTTTGTGCTACATGTCAAATGTGTAGGTATATTATTTTCGACCATAATATCTTTTCTACAGATAACCTATGGGAAGAGCATGCGTGCGGTCATGATAACTATATACATGTAATGGGATTAGAGGCAAGAAGGCAGATTTATATGCTATCTAAAATTCATTCATCAACTTTGATAGGGTTATCGCCTTCTCTGAGAATTTAAGTACCGCTAATGTCCCTTTTATTAAAACGATATGATACGGACACTTTTTGATTAGATATCTATGTACTTACACTTTGACTTTCTAACCAAAGTATTATGTATTTACAAACAACTTTTCCAAACAAAGGTCTACCTTATAACCAATCTGCTTAATATAAAGTACCGTTCCTTGCGCAATAATAAAAGACTGCATAGCCTATTTTCAGAATTTCAGAGACACATTTTGTGCGTCTGCCTTTAATGATGCCCTGAATGGTTCAGTACATACTATTTATATACATCTATATTTTGTTACAAATACTTGTTTGTACGGGCTGACGCAGCGCATTTAGTGCTATTAAGATAAATTGTGTGATGCGATTTTAATAAATGGCCTACTATTATCCTATTATTAAAGGACTTAGCTAGAAATAAATATTTCATGTAATGCAACTTAGAAAATATGGGCTGCATTACATGTTACATGAATGCTATTTTCTTACCATTGACAAGGGAAGATTGCCCTTTTCCACCTCGGCTAGGCTGGGCCACAATATTTGATATGGGTTGTCCATTGTAAGACATGGATGATGGGCTGTTAGACAAACTTGAAGGTGTTCCTCCATTACCGTATGCTCCAACGCAGAAATTCGCTACTTCACTGTAGTTCCCAAGCCAAGGAAATTCTGCTTGACTATAAGCTATATGATTTAGGAAAAAATGCATGAAACCTTTTGATTTTAAATTACATGGCTCAGCTCATATCCTACTTGAATTAGCATAGCATAGCTAGAAGATTCAAAACTTACGATTAGCGTATGGGTGGATTCCTCTAGCAGCTGAACCGAAGAAGCCAGGAAGCTTATTTGTTGGCAGAAAACCTGGCTGCACTTTATAGTTGTCGTCCAAGCCTTAACGATTAAATAAACAAAATATTGAAGGATGGAGAATGAATGAAAGATTTGACAAACAATGTAAATCATTTGGATTTATCATAACAGCTCATGCAATTATAGGCGAATAATGCAAAAGCAATTCCACTATCTAATCTTTTAGAATTCTTAAATAAATGCAATGAGAATGAATGGACAAAATAAATCAACCTGCTAGCATTTGCAGTGAGGGAGAATGTTCTGGAGCCTGGGTCATGTACGGGTGAAATAAGGGATTGGTGTACGGACCATGATGGTCGCTAGCACTGTAGTACATTGGCATTGACTCGTCCAATCTATAATGTAAAGGAATTAAATATTAAATAAAACAATTTACTTACACCCTAAAATTATTATTTTATATTTACTGACTATTACGTACAAATGACGCCCCTTGCTCAATCACACACCTTAACTTATACCACTATCAAGTCAGTATAGCATTGACATGTTAATGTGATACGAACATCGCTACCACAATTAATAAAAATGATATTACATCCATTTAATTATATTTCATGTAGATCATTTTCTTGACTCCATGTAGTTTAATACTTTCATTCATGAACTATGGACCTTTGGATTAACAAATATCAATAAGATGAGAACAAGTTAAATAAAATGGATTGCAATATATACCTCTAACCTAAGTTACTAATATTTAACATTTATGGTAGATGTTCCATAAAATATCAATGTAAAGAAAACTACGACTAGTCATTGCGCAGTGTTAATAGTCAGCAGCCCTATTAAATATTATAATAGTTTAACATGGAAAACAATCTACATAGTTATTACACTCTTATACGTATAGTACATAGAGAATTTTAATCCTACCCTACACAGTCAGATCAAAGCGCAATGAAATTAACCACTGGTCAACGGTTACTTACTACTTTGACTATGCAAACATTTTCACATTTTTAACTGGTTGCTTATATAATTTAAATGACCTTAACAGACCTCTGTCATCCATGTTTGAATTGACCTCTTCGCTCCATCTCAACCATGTCCATGTAATAGTAATTAAATATGCAAAGACTATGACTTATGGTAAGTATAAAAGAAGCAAAATTATATGGTTATGTTATCAATACTGAGCACTGAGCAGTACCTATAGAATATATTCTACTCTATAAAAAACACATACGAAATTTTCAGTTTCATGACCAGGATACCTGAGCTATTACATTACAAAATTATGGTACATGTACGGTATTTCTCATGCACTTAAATGCCTTTGTATACTTGGTATCTTATGGTAAATACTAGCAAATTAGCAAACATTAATGACCAAAATGGATATATTATAGGGATAATTCTTAATTGTTTCGAATTGTTTTCGGAATATCATAATTTAATAGAGCTACTTACTTTCAAAGACACTAGTGAATTATATTTTAATTCACTCAACCACCACCATAAGTATTATGCGCGCACGGAAAAAAATAATATGACAGTAATACTTTTGTACATAACTCATAAAAATGATTGTTTCAGACTAAATATCTAACTTAATTTAACTAACCTACTGAAGAGAGTTCAAATGGTCAAGGTTCAAACGAGATAAACAAGATTTTCCATGAGTTTAGCTAATGTTTCTCTGGACTGAAAATTATAAAATTCACTGGCAAACACTAATCATTTTGGATTATCTTGAGAATTGAATTTGGCACTAAAAGACTCCCTTAAAATAACTACCAAAAGTTGGTTTAACCACACAGATAAAATCTCATTTTACACATAGTTAGCATAATGTTCACAAAGAAAAACTCGTTTTCATTTTCTTTGTTCGAAGAAGCTAACCAACTAAACTCTACTATTTCTACTATCTATTATAAAAATTATAATTTCCTTTTTAACTTAGTAAAAGTAGATTCCATAGTTAGAAAAAATTAAAAATATTCTCACCTGTTGCTGGATGTAACAATGCTGTGTTGATGATCTTCATTGTGATTATTGTGACTATTGTTGGCTGGAGTGCTATTGTGATTAGTATGGCCATTGTTGGCACTGCTAGTATGATTGTCATTGGGATGATTGTTATGGCTATTATGATGGTGGTGATTGTGCAGGTCATGTAGATCCATAATATTGGGTTTCTGATCAATAAAATTATGATGAGTATGAGAATCGTCTTCGACAGTGCCTTCGTCATGATGTCCATGGCCATGGTGGCTCAAATGGTGAACATGATGTTCGTCATTGATAAAGTAGTTGAAAAACTTATTGTTCATAATGGAGCTGTGAAGGGTGGTGTGTGAACTATTGTTGTTATTGTGGTGACCATTGGCTTCGGTATGATTGTTGTTGCAGTTATTGATATTGTTGTGGATGTCCACACTTCGAGATTCTACAATGACACTGGGATGACATTGTGACAAAACGGTTGCAGCAGTCACAGCAGCTGCAGAAATTGATGGCAAATTCGTTCGTCCGTGAGAAGAGACGGAGGAAACAATCGAGTCGGAAGATTCGGACAGGTCGGAGTTGTCCATTGCCAAAATCTGATTGGCAAGAAGTGGTTGCTGGTGAGAATTGTTGTTGCCGTTGTGGTGTTGATGATGGTGATGATGGTGAGTATTGGTGCCGTGAGAGTTGAAAGGTGAATGGGTAAGAAGATCCTGGCCAATGGGCGAGGATGGCTCAGTGGACATCGGAGGGGACGAACCAATGGCACGCTCAATCATTTTGTCCTGATCCCTAATTAGTGATACAATCCAATTACAATTAGGTATCTGAAACAGCGATAGAGTGACTGAACTGAACTATAACCTGATTCTGTCGATGTAAATGTAACCGTGTACACATGTCCCTACTTACTTGCATACGATTACGCTATTATAGCTGTACACGTCAACCGCTCTGTCCAACCAACTTGTGTGTGATAATTAGCTGTCTCTGCTGTGAGACTTTTAGCATGTGTCTCTCGACTTTCTTTGCTGTTCCTGTCATTATCTCAAATCTTATCTAGAATTAAGGCTGTATTAATAATACTCTATTGCCCTCCTCATACATCAATACGATAGCGTGGCATACACATAATATTTTTATGATGATACGTTGTTACGTAGATCTACTGTATTTATTACATTGTGTGGTTTTGGGAGGAATATTATACCAATTCAAATACACGAACTGAGATAAAACTGGTGCAACATAGCAGACGCAATGAGTAAACAGTCAGTAGGAGACAGACTGGTTGTAGAGACAATAGAAATTAAAGCAGATAGAAATTAAGTACATACAAATACGATGGAGATGGAGGAGGAATAGGAGGAAGGAAAGAATATTCTACTTCATTATCATTTCTTCACGTAATTAACCTTGAGTTGTAGGCATTACGTATTACGTACCGACAAATTAAATATCCTCAAACACAAAATGTCTAAGAGATGATCCTGACTTTCATAAAAGTAAATAATTCTACTCCTGCTAACTCCCGATACCTGCCTGTAGGTGCAGACATTTAACACAGTTAGCGTTGTTGATGATTGCAAAGTTACTAATAGCTTTCTTTCATGTGATAATGGACATTCTAACCAAAGGGACAATCTAACAATAAGCACATTATTTATTACATTAGAAGGAATATGGCATGTGGGCAACACGGAACTAAACCCGAAACGAGATTAGTTCAACTAATAGGTCATAATATTGTTATTATTAGAGGATTCCTTAATTATTACACCAATTTGCTTTCAAGTACAGCTTTGCTGCTAGTAGCTATATGCACACGATCTAGAAAACGTGTATAGTGTCTTGTCTAGGAAGTCCAACCGCTAACAATAAGAACTCATTTATAACCATTTTATGCACTACATTGTTTTTGGGGGGTAATTAACACAAAGAAAATTCTAACCTTTTCTACTACGTCTACAAAATTGTCTCAGAAAAACAAATATAGTAGGTTTTGCATAAAGATCTTGGAAATATTTAATAGCATTGATGATTGTTTCAATACAAAAATGCATGCATACTAGCTTTACTAGCATCATGCAAATGAATTTCCTTTCGATTCTCTGCCACGTCTCTATTGTGCGATGCGGACTACTTTAATTTACAATATCATCTATTTAGTATGCACAGTTTGAAAAACAACTTAGAATGCATTCAGATTGCTTTATTTTCACTACTAATGAGTTTGTGATTTCTATAGCTTACTTCGTTTACCACACTCATTTGTATACTTGACATTCAAATAATTTGATATCGTAAGACTCGTATTATGTACATATCGCTTTTGCTTAACGAATTCAAATTAAAATATCTTTTCAAACGAAAGTTCTTCAAATATTTTAAATAGTGGTCTGAGTTACTACACGTGCGGGTCAAGGTGACTCCTTTAAGTTAGGTAAATGTGCACTGGATTAGTCTTACCAGTCTTCTCCTCCCACTCTTGGACAATAATCTGAAAATCTGGAATTAGGAGAATGGAGAACTTGGGACATACTAATTTAGTAATGATAATAATGTACTGAGCTAACAACAGGACAAACTAATTGACATTACATTTCTATAATTTATAGATTTTGTTTACACATAAGCATATCATATTTTTGTCCTTTTCAGACATGATAAGTAAACCTCAGGAAAAAAATCAATAAAATCAACAGAAATGAAACGGCAAAGACAACCTGTTGCTCCGCAGTTTTTGAAATATAAATAAATAAAAGGAGATATGGCTGAGTCGACGCGGTTTCCTCCCAAGATACACTACTGACATACTAAATCCGTCTATTTATGTATCATAAATACTATAGAACGATATATTATATTAAATATGTTCTCTGCTACTTACAGTCATAATTCGAGTGTATTCGTCTGTTTCTGACGTATTTCTAATTGTACTAATCACTAATCAGTCTTACACATCAATTTCTTATCGTTAGACTTGATTAAATTATGAATGTAGAAATATTTTATGTACCTGATTAGCATCTGTTTCACTTTCAATCTAGTCATGTCTCATTCATTTCTATCCATTCATACAACAGTTGGTGTAAACGTAATATCAGTCAGAAACAATAAACCGATTTTCATAGACACCTAATAATCTGTTGCAATCTACAATCAAGCATCACTAAGAACTTGTCTTACATTACAAATGAGCCAATTATGTAAACATTTTCAATTTCATACTTTGTAACGCAGAACTTTTTTGGATTGGCTCAAATCAGCAGACTGTCAAAATATATTCAATAAATAATCTATGTTCTTTTGATTTATACTATTTGTAATTATCAATACCTATATTATCATAGGAATTCTGAGATAAATAATATACTTTTTAGTAGTGAAGTCTAATAATTTTGTAAGAGTAAATAGCAGAAGACAGAAAATTATCGGGTAATTAATGGACACATCTCATCATTTGTTTAATTTTCGTAGGTTTCAAAAGAAAGAGGAAGCATCTTTCAGGACATGTGAGGGAAAGAAGACTCGTCAGCCAAACTGAGCCTAAATGTCATAAAGCCATAAGAAAACAGTGAGGGAGTAGAAGACAGCGAGGTCAAAAGGGCTAAGAGACTGGGAGTTATAATTTATGATGATCGCGGTAACATTTTTATGACTTTTTTAGTCTCCTCGTTTAAGCTGGGTTTTACTAATAGCTAAATCACGTCAGTCTCTCACTCCTATCCTTGAAGTCCTTAAATAAATGAGTCCCTGACTGAGTCGACCGACCTAACTACACTGGTCCAAAAATATTGGCATAAAAACAAACACAATGATGAAATTAACTCCCAATGCCACCAAATAAAGACAGTCTTCAACATTTTCTCAAGATCATCAATATTAGTAGCCATCACTTTATACTACGTTATTCCATTAGCCCATCTGGATACTCTACAAATTACAAAAGTTGGGCTTAATAGCTTAGTATAAGTTCACCTTATCATTGATGTATGTGGTATGTTGCAATTAAATAATATTTAAGTACAGATATATGCAAGCCTGTAGTATTTGTATTGGTACATGCATATAAATACATATAATGTATATCGTATATAAACTATAAGATCGCTATAAAAGAAAATCCAATGAAATGACGAAGACAGAAAGAGTAAAGGGACCAAGTAAGTGTAAAGGGGAAAATTGGAGATGAACTCTGTCTTTAGTGAAATAAATGATTTTGGTATGGATTTTTTGTCCTGATTTCCTTGGCTTTGCCTTTGCTCAGCTGTAGTTAGTTTTAGAGCATAATGTAATGAAATGCAATTGAATGTAGTGTGTAATGTGATGGAAAGGAATAGGACGGAATGAGAAGGAGTAATGTAGGAGACAGTACGACTTTGTTGCGACCTTTGACTTCGCTCTGGCTCCTTTATTATATTATGCAGAGAGAAGTTAGTCTGTTTCTCCTCTGATCTGCCTAACTTTGTTCTACACTCGTTTACGTACGTACATTCAGAAGTAATAACTATAATGTGGAAATATTCATATTAGGAGCATTTAGCATGTTTGTTCAATAAATGCCTAAAAAACTAGCAAGACGTAAAGACTTCATTTCAACGACACGACGACATTACAGAACGGAGTCAATGTGACATTACTGATTTCATGTAGAAATATAGATATTCACAAGGATTCGACTCCACAGAAACAGAAAACAAGTGTCAGACCAGATCCAGCGACTACAACCGACCGAGTATGCAATGTATGTAAAGCCAAAGGGTTAAAATTTGCCCCTAAGTTCAACTACAGCCGAAAATCGAGGGTTGACTCAGTTCATTTCAGATCAGTTCAGCTCATTTCATCTAAAGTAGCAAGTGAAACAACTAAACGAGACATTTTAATGGTCTTTCTGCATTTCTCCAAGTCGTTTCGATCTGTATGAGCCTCATATATCTACATTTTCCCAACTATAGAAAATATATTATGTAGCATACCCGTATAGGTAAGCGACATAATATATGTATGCATTGACGCAATACTCAGAATATAATTCCGTCAGTCAGGCAGGACAGTTAGGAACTACATATGGGTGACTCTACAACTTCACCATTGACCACATTGACATTCATTCAGCCAGAAACACGAAAAACAAGGCAGATGCTTTTTTAAAGGCTACAATGTCTTCCACCAGTAAAGTAATGAACACAGTGGGCAACAAGACAGTATGAATAAATAGTATGTCATGTATAAAGCACTTTTCTTCCCAATTGTGTGAGACTATACAAGGTCTTTCTTGTCATGTTTATTAATAGGCAAATTATTTGATGTCTAAAGTCTAAGTTGTCGGTGGGTAGCCTTTTGTTCAAATGTAGGTAATTAAAGTGAACTCTGTGGTTGACGATGACTAAAATTTCTTGGATTGCACTGATTCTCATGAACAGTTTGCTGTACTTTATTATGATGCTGTTCCTGCTTTTGGTTACTAAGTTTGAAGAATAGCAACCTAAATGAATCCGCAAAGGACAGACCAAAGTTAACTAATTTTGTAGTCAGTACTCTACTCATTATGCAGTTTAGTCTGATAGATTAACAAAGACTATAATGCTTTATAAAATAGTAATTCTTTTTCATTAGATCGGATACTTATTTCCTCTGTTTTCCTGCTAATAATAGTTTACTTTGAAACTGAGCCATTTGTGGTTTACAAAATAATAATACAAGTGATTTGCGTACAAACGAAATTAATCGCTAACATCGAAAGGGCTACATTAATTGCTAGATAACTTTCCTTATTATCATGTACTAAGCAAAACCATACTGATTACGAATGCTAAGCGCATTATACATTTAAAAAATCTGGTTAAAACGGTCAGAGACATAAATGGGGCTTAATGAGACATTTGTAGTTATTATTGTAAATACCTACTTACTTGCAAGAAGAGTAAATGATTATATAATATACCTACTATGGACGTAAAGAAGATAGACAAAAGAAACGAAGGACAATAAAAACAAAGGATAGATGTTTTGTACTGTAATTAAAGAGCTTTAAGTACTTCAATAATGCATGTACCCCGTCATCCGTAGACAAAACATACAACTGCATGGTGAAAAGGGTAATCTTATGTGCGATCTCATCACATACCGATAGCTCTACGCGTAAATTCTTGATCTTGAACTAGTGAAAACAGATTACACTGTATATTGTTCAAATCACAATACATTAGCCTGGTGACCTTTAAAGATCAACATAAATGAACCGGCTGAAATGAGATAAACCAAGTCCAACACAATAGTAATAATAAATTCGCTTTGCAAAATATACCGACTTACTATATGGTAAGCTATTACAGCTTTTGTGAGTATATCTTCATGAACTTCTGACTGAATGTTATAAAAGTTTAAATGACATTGTTTGTATCAGATTTAACGATTTACAGGAAAAAATTCAAAGACTGGGACACCCGACTTTTAACTATTATCTTTGCATTAGTTGAAAATGAAATTGGAAGACACTATGATGGAGATGATATAGGGATTTAAAAAAAGACTCGCTATTTAAGTATTATAAACTATTAACAAAATACTCAGACAATGATGGGACCACAAGTGCAAACACACACAATAATTATTAACACTTACTGGATGTCTATACGTATTCATTCTATCGAATAAAAATGTGAATATGACCCGAATTCAGATACTTTGCTTAGTAGAGCTGCATTAATAAGAGTAAATGGTGGCTCAGGTTCTTGTTTTTTAGAGAGCTTAGGTAGACGGCTATAACTGCAGAGAACAACTATGAGTTGATGCAGAGAATCTATTTAGTAACTTAATGAATTCTTTGTAACCAATTCGGTTACTTAAATTTAGTCTGAATTCTAAGCGTTTAATGAGACAATGAGTTTTGTGTGTTCCTATTCAGTACTAAAATAAATCTCAGAGCAATTACAGATATCTATGAATTAATTGGGTTGGTTAAGTTGTGTGTATACAAGTTATCTGTATGAGGTGACGTGACGCGAAACTGTCTCGAGAAATCCAATATTAAATATAAACTTACTGATTAGGTTATTTTTAATTATTTATTTGACAGTAGTAAATAATAACTTCACTATGCTGTGTATTTGTCCTATACGCTATGTACAAGTTGTAAGGAGATAACGGGGTGAGATAATAATGTCTTAATGAACCACAAACAAAAGAGATAATTCAGAATTCAGAACATTAATTGTTGATGCAATGATCACCTTTAGATTTTGGATGCATGTAAAAACTGAAGGCACGCAAATGTGGATTTTGTTTGGAAATGAGATTAATTGTCGAAATGTAAATGTGTAGAATAATGCTGAAGTCAAAAGAAGTGACGTTGGCTAATTGCCCAGAGATATCGATTATATGTACTAAGTGTATTTATGTAATATTATGAAAGAACGATAACAAATTGCAATAGTTAGATAAGGATGAAGTTAATCTTACCTTGTGTTGACGTGACGGTTGATATCTCTTAAGATGATACGGGTATTTAGTAGAAGTTGAGATTAAGACCACGGAACCAGTTAACCACTTGACTTCCCAACAGGCCTCTGTCTAATGATTAGGATTGCCTGGACTGAGATTGTGATTCTGCTTCTACTTACTACTAGTCCAAGTTGTCAGTCAGTGAATTCAGTAGGCAAGAAGCTCTCGACAAGACTCAAGAAGACTCTCTCACTCAATTCCCACTCACATACACACAGCTTCTTATTGTCACACTCTCCTCTGCACTTTACTGCTCCCATACAGACAGACCCTACTTAATAGTGGCTACAGCTAAAACTTATACCCCCTATCCTATCTTGGTTCTGTCTACTTACCACTACACACACACAGCTACAGATATACCCAACACTGAGCTGCCTTCACTCATCAAGTGGGTAACTGGAGAAGGAACGTCAAGAAGACTCTGTGCGGAATACAATCAGAACGTATCCGTCCCTATTTCAATCGCAGCATTGTCTTTCTTCTATAAAACTGATTGGATACTCCTCAAAAGAGTATCCAGCAGACTGCCATTGTTTGCATGATAGAGAGAAAGCTAAATGCCTAGCTAAGTAAGTACCCACAACTAATACTATGAACATGGGCAGTCAATTCAAATACTTGAGACCGCATTGCATAGCCAATGCTTATTACTAAATATTAGCATCTACGCATTAAAACTTGCATGCCTACTCTCTTACCTATATCTTTCTCTTACCTACTCTTTGTGTGTAAAAGTATCCTTTTCTGTTTAGTGAAAATTCAAATGAAATTTAGACAGAGAGACAGACAGGCCTAGGGAAATTAGTTCGTAAGTAAGGACAGTCATAAAATTCTAAAGAATAAAATGGGGAGGAAATGGAATACAAATAACGAAGGGAGACAAATCTGCATTGAATACTAAGGTACTAGTAATAACACGGCTTCTAATACTCCGTCGTAGTTTGGTTGGGCTTAGGTATGTACAGAGATACATTCCTTATTAATTATACACCATTCCTTACAAGATAAAAACGCTGTACGTGTACCCATATCAATATTGAAATTCAATTCTACTGTATTTTATATAAGGTAGCTACGGAATAAAAATATGCTTTATCATTCCCAAATTCAATCCAATTGTCCCAATAATAAATACTTTAAAGTACATTGATAAACAGGGATTGCATTGGTGGAGTGAGTACATACTTAACATGACTTGTATAAATTATGTACAAAGGCTGTGCATTATATTTGCAAAGAATGATTGCCCAGGGTTTAGGAAAACGTAGTACATAAAATAAGTATCTTCAAGTTAGTGGAGCTAACTCATCTGTGGTGAATCAGAATGATTGTATTAGAGTTCCCTTGCAGCGAGGAATTATTATGATATATTAGTTCAAGAACGTCCTGCCACTCTTCCATATACGTTTGGGATGTTAAGAGCTGAATGGTTGGAATTGGATAGCAGAGCAGGTAGACTAGGAAGGGACAGACTCTCCTGGGACACAATAGAATTGGCTTTGATTGGACGAGATGAGACTAAAACGGAAAAGTGGCTGACATGGCTGATACTGAGAGATTTGGATGAGGTCTTCCCTTCTCCTCTCTCCAACCATACACTCAATTACACTCTTTACTTATTTATTTATACTCTCTATGCTACAAATACTACAGATATCATTATGATACACTATCAGTCAAGCCTTAATGGCAATGTCCATAATAATTTATTTGACTATACATAAATCACTAACAATTTACAAACAGTTTCCGTTTATAAATAAAACAGAGATCTCTTCAACAGTCAACATATGCATTGATTCACCTTTAAAGTTGTAGTTGTGTTAAGCAGATTATTATTGGGTCTACTGTACAGTGGGCTTTTAACAACCATTAACCGACATCGATAGTGGTTTGGGAAGGTGGTGCAGGTTGGGATTGGGACATTTAAGACAGATTATTATTCAAATGTGGCAATATGTTTAAAAACATTTTTTAAATTCTTCTCAGATATTATCTGCATATTATTATGTTAATTGTACTTTATTCGATCCTGACTTTTTGCTGCGATTCGTTCGTGAATCGAATGACAATTTTCATAGGAAAATTTTTACCAAGTTTTACGCACTTGTACAGCAAAACATTAAAAAGCGTTCCCGATTTAGGCAGCAGAACATGACTGTGTCGAGTCGAGGTATAGGGCATGTATGTAGGAGAAATAAGACAGAGGCTCAATAGTAATTAGCTCAACGCATCTATTCTCTTAAGGCTGCCTGGTCGATGCGTAGAACAGCGATAGCACATCCCCCGTGGGGAATAAAAAGTTGTCATATTTTTTAAAACATGAACCACATATTTTCTGAGGGGCTATCATGGCCCTTTAATGTAGGAGAAATAAGACAGAGGCTCAATAGTAATTAGCTCAACGCATCTATTCTCTTAACTATTGTTGTTATTTGACTAATATTTCGTATTCTGATCTTAGGCTGTAATTAATCACTGTTTTGGAATTTCAAACTAAATTCTGTACAATAGTTACAAAACTATCTAAATTACGTGACTTTGCTTATAATTACACCTCAGAGAGCGACTAAAATCAAACTCTTCTGAAATGCAAAACTCCAAATTCATCTAGCTTGGAAAATTGTCCAGATATCCGAATACCCGATAAAAACGCTTTCGTTCTGTTTCCCTGCATATTTATACCTCCTAAATATGTATTTGTATTATATCTTAACCCAAATGAGTGCCACAACTAATAGGTTGGTTTTCTATATTCATATGCTCTAAAAATGTATCGAATCCAATGCAATGAACATTTAGTAGGAAGTAAGTTCATTATAATTGGATCAAACAGGCAATACAAAATAATGCATTTCATTCTATGGCACTTGACTTAATACAGATGTGTCAAAAATGTGAGATGTGCTTGATGAACTACATGATATCGTAATTAATCTGTGTAATTTTATGTAACTGTTGAAGTATAGGATGTACTGGACATAATCGTTCTGAAGGCACAAACATCTATGCAGACAGTTTTGTTTCAAACAGGGGACATTTGCCATTAGCATACTATTAGAGCATTTAGAGTCTAGTCAGGCTCGTCTATGAAATCAATACAGAAATATACTCTCATTACTATTACTCATCAACCATACATAATTCATTTACTATAAAGATTCGTTTTTGATGTATGCCCGTGTTTCCCAGAGGATGTCATGAACTAGAGTAAACTTTTGTCCTGATCTTCCGCGGAGAAGAGTAAACTGATTTACATTTGTCATTGCATTAGCCATTAGTGTGCTTTATTTATGTCTGTGGACGAGAGCAGGAGTAATTATGAATACAAACAAGTAGGTTGCCCTCCTATGGATTTGTAATAAGCTACTATGAGTAGATTACAAGTCAGAGAACGTGTTTGTACTACAGACTACTGACAACTGCAGAGCACACTACTGACTGCTGACTATGGATGCATGGAGGACGGATATGAATTCTAAGGTGGAGTGTTTTCCGTAAACCTGTAATGACAAACACAGATTTATGCAACATTAATGTTACGTCAATAAATTATGGAGATACTAATATCTTCCTCAACTTGGCTGTATGTATCGTATACCGTCTTTCGTTGTCATCAGGCCTGAGCAAGAAGGAAGGAAATGGAGCAGACAGAAAGACACCTTTCTTGTGTATCTATATCAGTTGGTCTAATTGCCTTTAAGTGATTGCCCTGTACACAAAAGTAGTAATGTCAAGTGATTGTGGCCACGGAAAGAGCTTAATTGCGGCTTACGTTGCCCATGTCATTAGACTCTCTTAATTTCAAATCTTTGGCGTCTTTTGCCTCCTGTTGACAATCATATCGGTCATTGCCTTCTCCACAATTATAAGTCACTCTAGTTAATTTAGGTTTTTGCAAACAATCTTTTCGTACTTCGAAAGTATCGCTTGCATGCACAAAAAAATGAAAAACGATAATTAGTTCTTTTAGGAATTCTGTTTAGCTCAGATTATCCGGTAGTATGCAAAAGGTATTAAAATATTCAATTAGTATTACAATTACCTATACGTTTCAATTTTCCATGAACACTTTAGTATTCGAATATACAACCCAAAACCCGGAAATTTTGAAGTAAATAAATCCGTTAACCATTTCACCTACTGTATTGACATTAGAAGTACTTAGCCCAATATGCCCTACATATCTGTACATCAAACTACTAGATCATCACTATAAGCTGTAGACTGTAGTAGACAATGTAAATACATAACGAGTCTATATGTGATGAAGTCAGAATCAATATGGATTTGGTAAAGTCGTAATTGTATGTACATAGCATGTCAATGCTATAGTATAGTAAGTACAATACGTATGGTATGGTGACAAACACGTAAAGCTTATAGTGATCTAAGAAAAACATCGTCATCGCCCATCTCAAAGTTCAACATTGTTTGCAAGAATTCGTGAATCTGGTCCTGACCTGAGTGCTATGTGAAGCATTGTCTTAACTAACCCACAGCATCATCACATCCAGTACTACCTAATGAGAAATTATGTTTGACTTTTCCTCAACATACACAAATAGATAAAGTGTCACTTACAACAGATGAATATACCTAGAAACAACAACTTTGTACAAGTCAATGCACATAGCTAAATATATAGTCGATGGTCGTCTTAAGTATAGTCATATAGTCAATACTAGTGGGGCAGAGAACATACTTAATGTATCGCACGAACTACTATTGTAACAAGTAGCTACAAAGTATTCATAATATTGGTACATAAATAAACAAGCACATGACAGGAGAAAAAGGTTTGTTTTCTCACTGACTATTATACACTGCTGTGTGTAAGTGATTCGAGAGTGGAGACAAATAGACGTAATTTTAAATGTACCAAGATTTCTTCTGGAGTCTTGAAAACTCGATTGTTTTCTACTAAGCGTGGACCCGGAGGCTATGGCCACAAATTGTAGTTCATGAGCACTTGAGCACACCAACGAAACCACGATGAGTCACTCAGCAATCATCAGGCATTGTAATTCCCAGTGCTCACTTGGAAATGTAGGAACTGTCCCTGTGTTGGTGTTCAGAACAACCACCACAGCTAAGCTAACCCAACAGAGTCCTTGCCTCCCTGCCCTGGCTTCAATCTAATTCGGGACAGCCACAGTGATATAAATTTATTCTAGTGCACATAAATACGCAGCTAAGAACATTCAAGTCAACACGTTTATTCGGGTCACAATCCTCGAAGCATACAAACGTTACTATTTTACGCTGGTTTATAGTTTATAGTAGAAAACAAAAGGCAAAAATCTCCTGCTGACAATCCCTTGAACAAGGTACTCTGTCTTAGCCACTTGTTGCACAGAACGAATAATAATGTCTAACTGACAGCTAATAAGGATTAGGGATTACACTTCAGAGTAAAGTGGACCTTTGACTTTGTCCATCTACAAATGTGTACAAACATTGTGCAGCTTCACTATCTTGTTATGAGTACATCTCTTTTTAGCCGCAAAGAAGGTGAAGACACTGAAACCTTTGTTTGCCCAATTTCTAGGCAATCCCTTCGGTTTTTGTATATTTCTAAGGACTCCGTCCACAGCCACTAAATGCATGAATATCACTCGCATACCAGTAGACTTTAACAATCTCTTCGACTTTGACGACTAAAAAAGCGATGACTCATAGCTGAGAAGACAATTATATCGTCTGTATAGCAAATAGAGGATACTAGACTAGACTATGACTATACTTTATATCTTGCATAATAATATTATTATAATACCTGTCATTCTTATCGGTACCAGACAATTTAGAATCTAGAAAGAACCTACAATCTTATGAGAATACTATAGTCACAGAATTACACATTAGAGCAATCATTTCATAGACTTTGTATTAATAGTGTCTGTCAGTTATTAAATTGCATTTACGAATTTTTACCATAATATATCCGTTGGACGTCTTTTCACCTGACGAATTACACGTACTGCATTTACATCTAAGTAATTTGGCCTAAGTGTAAATTGACCTAGGGGAAGTTCACCTAAAGAACGGAATTTGCCCTAAAAGTGATCACACCTAAAAACTAAATTCTTCTGATTTTTGCTGCTGCGGAGGTTGCTGCTATGCTGTCAAGGCCTAAAGAGAGTTTTATAGATGTAATTACGTTCGGTGTATTTCTCCTAGGTCAATTTACACTTAGGTCATATTACTTAGGTAAATGCGTTAGGTGTAATTCATTAGGTGAAAAGACAGGAACCCTTTGAATAACCTTTGGTATGGTACGATACAAATAGCAATAAAATAAATATTATAAAAATAACTTAATATAAGTGTTAAATACTGAGTTGACATGTTTCATTAACTAAGTATCCTTAAAAGATGTAAATTATATATGTTTATGGGATATCATATGCAAATCAAAGTGCAGAGTTTACTTTTAAGAACAGTCTCTTGCTTTTTAACTTTGGCTACACTTCTAATCTCTTAACTAAAGAAATGACAGTGTATGCGTAATTAGGAAGCTATACTACAATGTATCAATACAAGAAATATGCATCAACTTCAGATCTACTGCCAAGGAGTGTGTATCCGTGTATCCGTGAAGTATGCAGTATTCACGCAACTAGTTATTTCATAGAATATGTTTAAGACACAATATTTTGGCACAATGAAAGCAGCGTCTTCTGCTGATGCATGTAAATTAATTTCATAGTTCTAATTCTATGTATTTATTCTTACTAGGTACTATAATGTGTAGTAATGATTCTTTCAATACTAAGGTATGTAGTTAGTGTACAGTTGTGATTATGTAGGAGGAGAGTAATTGAGTCAGAAATCTTGCCGAGTAAAACAAATCATAAAGATCCATCGTTAGTGCTAAATATTGAGTACGTATAAGTAGCTAGTAGCTAGTGGAGTGTTTCTATGCAGAAAGAAATCACAAAATGTCTCCTGACAGTCGTGGTTATCAGTAGAGGACAGGCAAGAGAAGACATCCGTATTCGTGGGGCTGTAGGCAGAGGCTGACATAATGACACATTATTATCTGAAGAAGGAGCGAGATGAGTAAGTGAGAGAGGCTTGATGCGAGTGAGGAGAGTGAGATACAGCCATACAGCTAAGCCGGTCAAGTGCGAGTGCAAGGAGGATGTGGAAGTGATTCCAGCGATTAGACATCTCTTGATGCCTGAACAACTGGATGCCTAGCACACATCGTGTTTACACTTGTGCCCAGCTCATTTTTATCCTAGGTCAACTATGTACAATTACATTATGAATATCCAAAACTGCCTCACAAAGCATAACAAAATATTTGTTTCAATTTTTTTACTGATAAGTGCGACGAATTGTCGTTCCATCAAAAATATCTTTGCATTTTGCCTTGACATAATATTTAGTAACGCCTGCTTGTAGATCTACTTGTGTGCACACACTTGCTTTATATGTAAATGAACACATTGACCACAACTGAATCTTGCTACTACAGCCACTTTTACACCAATAATCCCCTTCACAGATGAATTAATTTACACATGCACTAGCATTTATAAAATACTTACATTAACATTAGGAAAATGAAAGTAATGCATCCAACTAAGTAACAAGTTTCTCTCGATTGTCAAGCTGCTATGCACAATGCAGTAAACTAAATTTGTTGCAGCAGTTTGACAATAAATACACTGCCCTATGCTAAATGACATAAAAAATTATGCTTTCTGCTTGCGGCAGGATCAGCAAGAGGTTACATACATTAAGAAAACCATTACGTAGTAATTCGACTACCCAGTAGGTACACGTCTTCAACAGCATCCATCTACTAACCAAAGATATGCAATTTACAGTTTACTATATGTAATGAAGCGTGCTGTATCTAAAATTACTACCTAAGCTCATCGCAGCAGTTGACTCGATGACGGTGATTTTATTGGTCATTTTGAACATTGTTGCAAGCAGCATAATGATGTAGAAGAACTACATATGGTACGATAAGGGTGTCAATGGGGTACCAGGGTATCAATTGTGCTAATCTCGTTTGACCATAATATTTATTATTTTGTCTTTAGTATAATCATAATTACGTATTACGTCTACAGTTGATTTGTATAGATATTATATCCCTCCTAAATCTCTATTTAATATTGCGTCGGATAGACGAAAACTAAGATGGGTCTATGCATTTATGCTCCAGAATTCGTTGCAGGGTAGGAGTAATTCGTCAAGGAAAGATAACGATGGAGAAGTGCATCGTAGATAAGTGGATAAACCATTCATTCTCACGATTACATAAACAATTGGAATAGTTTCCTTAAAAATGCTTTTCACATTGAAGGAAATTGTCGTATTATTTGGAAAATATTGTGTACATGATCATGAGGGCGACCAATTCATTCCAAATTATTGCTTGCTCTAGTTATTGAATCTAATGCAACATCATCAATGTTAAATACCCACGCTAAATTAACAACTGTGACAAGTTTAAGGTTTCATCGTGTTTGTAGTGTAATCAAGTTGATTGATAAGTCCAAGAATGATATGCACTATCAATGAGTAATCTTAATGTGTAAGCAATAACAACTAGAAGTAGAACATGACACATTACGTGACGGAACAGAATCGAAGATACCGATTTTTCATTGATTCTGTTCTATAGCCTTATATTTACACGATACTGGTGCAGATTACAATGAACTAGTGAAGTTCAGGTTCAAGCAATTGTCAATTTGCAATATTGTCTGGTGCATGCCTGGCATGGGAAAACTCTTTGACTTCTTTTTGATATTTGATCGGGATTTTATTACTTGAGAGACCGTGTGACTCTGCTTCCAGAGAAATTGCGACACCAGTCAGCTGTATGGCTGTATCCTTTCGGAGAGGGTGCGGAAATACGTACGAAAACTGGATGAGACTGTCTCCTGCATTTATGCACTAACTCAATTCATGTTTATATAGATACTAACTTATATTTAATGCCCAAGTTCTGTATTAATGTATTTATATTTACATAAAAGCCAAGGCAGGACCGATTAGATTATTAGATTCGTCTCACAATGTTATTGTAATGTCATGTAGTTGATGCATCTAGTGCACGTACAAAACACATTCATTATGTAGTGTGAGTAATTCTGTCTCATTACATAACTGCAAACCATACAAAGGGTAATAAAACGATAACGACATCCTAAACTTACTATTAAAACACAATATACTAGTTTGCATAAGCATTTAAGTAGACCTGTAGCAATTTGCATTGAACTCAATAACTGCCGTATTGGGCTCTTATTCTTCCCATTGCATTGATCAAAAAGACTCACAGGGTAATTAAAAGGTAGTAATTATTATTTCTTGCAGTTTCCCACGGTAGAAACAGCAATTAACAAAACTCCTTAATAATAAATGGTCTCGGTCATGACTAATCAATCTCGTTTGTTTAGGCTCCAAATAAAAACATTTAAGTTAACCTTTTGACACAAATGAAAAGCTCAAATGTTCGACTTTCTATAATTATTGATTCCTGTCTTATGTAGTAATTTCACTTATTATGCTACTTAATTATGCTATGCTTATCACTAATATGATGATCAGTGCAGGCAAAGATGTTTTATACTTTTATCATTTGTTGAATTTTATTGAAACAAGTGTTAATGTGTACCTTTTTCAAACTACTAAATTCAGTCGCTCACAAAATCAAAAGAACATTTTAGTCATCTTAAACATAGTAACATTTGTGTAATTGTGTTATGAATATAAATAATTTTGTATTCTTCATATAGCTACATACATATTATATCAGCAGCTACACATAATACCTATACTAATAATTATAATTCCTTTGCACAAGCCTATTTGGTCGTACATATGTAGTTCGTCAACGATCTCAAAGGACCCTAATTGTACTACATAAAGTAGAACAACTGGCATATTATACAAAATAGGAATTTTGCAGGACACTATCACGGCCGTACTTATTAGGAAGCTGGAAAAGATAATTCTAAGAAACAGTCGGGGAAAGTAACAACTAAGTTTTTATAACAACCATTAATCCATAGAATAGGTATTTGGCATTGGGAACAAAATCAGAATTGATTTTACATTTCGATGAGTCATGTCAGAGTTAGAAGTTGGTACTACAGTAGTGCAAGATATTCTCATGCAATTTCCACTACCGGGAGAATCACATTACATCAGCTAGACACTCTCATAACTTTAGCTATATAGTGTTAAACTAACTGACAAAATGTCCCAGGAAACCGAACATTAATAGTTTCAGTACCCTATAGGTCCAGCGTACAAATTAAACTACATACAAATTAAGAAACGGCTATTGGTCAACTAATTTAAATGTGGGTATCGTCATCGCGCATTAAGCGTCTACAAGGATTAACAGTCTTTGCTAATACAAATTTTTATAAATAATATCAACATGAATCGAGAATTTTGGAATTTCGATATTAGCGATTCAAAGTTAGTAGTTAACAATTTCACTTGTCTTTTTGGGCAATTAGATCTGAGTCAGCACTATATAGATCAACTATGAAGGAAAAAACCAATTAATTAGGAACATACGTACTACATAATTATTACACTTAAGGAATCACAAAAGAGTCAAATTAACCATATGTATTGACACTTCTGACACTTCAACTTTAACCACTGAAACTTATCTTACGCATGCATTTAATATTTGGTAAATGAACTTTATAACTACGGTTTACATACAAGTTAGGTATTTCAAAATTAAATATACAATATACATCTAGTGATATTATACTTACAACACTACAACATTTTTGAGCTTCGTTTTCTAAAAATATTTCCTATATATAGATAAACAGGAACCTTTTCAACTTCACATATCTAACTTAGGACGATTTAAATGTCAGTGATTATAGAGGTATAGGTAGTTAAAATTCTCGGTTATAGCACAATTCTATTTACAATGCATATTTAGTACATCTTATACTTTTAGACATAAGGTTACATGGATTGATTTTGCAAAGTAAAAGCGTAGTTTCTATAGTCATTGAGATACTTATGGGAAGAAAGTAAGTTTCCGAAGAATAGGGCAACTTTAAAAATTATCCCACTTAAGACTGTAATACTACTTCAATATTAGTACTTTGCTAGTCGAACGATTTGAGTTGAAATTAATAAAACACAATTTGCAAAAACAATACAACAGGTACGAAGACAATTTGGTTTATTAGTTGTTAATTAAAAGGTGAGCTTAAAAAGTAAGATTTCTTACACATCACGTATGACTGAAAATATTTATAATGATCAACATGCTAATAATGATTCACAGAATCATATAACGGCTTAAGCTACAATTATAGTTAATTAGGTATAATAATAATGAAAAGTTAGTTCCTAAATAAACAAAATATTTACTAGTGCGATCAACGAAAGTAAACTCTGCATGCTTATATAGTAGAACATGGTCGAACCAAGTATAGGTAACATCTAAATTCCAATGGCTCATTTTATCACACCACCAATCAAAAACGTTAAAATGCAACAATAAAGGCGAATAACGGAACAATGAACAACTCAATGCTAACTAAGTTCAAAACGGGGACGTTAAAAATTACATTTGATTGAAGGACGAAAATTTCGATACACATTACACACAGTGACATTCCTACAAAAAATAAACTTTGAAATATATATTATACTGAAAATCAAATGCAATCATTACGTTGTGGGAGCTATACTTCATGCAACGATGTAAGTTTATAGGTTTAATACATGGTTCCAAAAACAATTATTTTCTTGAAGACACTGGTGTTATTTATGCTCCTTTATCGCTTAGCGTCTGCAGAGCGTTTTCATAAGCTTAAAGGTCTTTTGCATCAATGGAGCTTTTTTAGGCTTCATTTTTGCAACGGAAGGTTCTCTGGAGACAGAAGGAGCAGGGGCAGAGCCGGCTTTGGAATCTGAAGAAATAATTACGGCAGCTTCTTCTACGATGCCTTGTCCACTTCCTTTCGGACCAGTTCCACTGCCACCTGCACTGGCACTCATTCCATGTGCTCTTTTCACACCTTTCTCTTCACGGAATTTCAAACTTTTCATCCCATTTTTGATCTACAAATTATTATTTATCGTAATTAAGCAAAGCACTTGGAACAAAAGTAATAACGCTACTTGATAGCAACTTACAGTGGCAGCCTTGGATTTACTGAACCTTGGACCACCGAAATGGGTTTCCACATAAGCCAATTTAGTCTTCCGAATCGGTTCAGCAACTTCCACCTTTTTCTTCATTTTCACGGTGAGAGATTGGAAACGCGCTTCTCTCTCGTCAACACATCGCTAAATAGTAAGCATATTTTATTATGGTTATGCAGACACATGATTTTGATTTTCAACTACTCCCACTACGCCCAAATTCCTTGCGACAATACAGAAATAGACAGTACTAAGTATTTACCAAATAAAGTTCCCTCCAGGATTCCAGTTCCTGAGGAATACGGCCTCGAAAATCACGGCCGCAGTGAAACTTCCACAGTTCGTCAGTGTCCTCTGAAACAAAATGTCAAATTTTTATACAGAAGATTATAATTAATGCTGTTTATGCGAAAAATTAATAGGTGACCCAATAACACTAGGGGTAAATTACATGCAAAGTTTTTCGGAATAGAATTAAAGGTTAATATGCCTTACCTATAAGGTATGGATTACAATCTTCGATGTTGTACAGTTGTGTGGCAGTTGCTCTTTCTAACGCAGGCTTCAGTATATCATAAGGAACACCACCAGTAAATCCTAAATCTTGGATATTTTCTTGTATAACATGCATGCAAAGATCGAAAAGCTTAGGAACTTCTCCTTTCAATGCGGCCTTGTTCCCAGAGAAAACTTTTGTTCTGCAAATTAAGGAAATCACAGCATGAATTAAATAGCAGCAAGTATCAAAAATTATTATTATAATATAATAATTATATGTCAAAAACAGGTTCTCAATTTTCTTGGATTTGTATTTATGGTGCACATACCTCTCATTTCTACTCTTCATCATTGTCGATAGTGCATCTGATTTACTATTTTCTTCATACATAGTCGCTCTGGAATCTTCCCAGTTGTTAGGATCGTTTAGTCCTAAGCTTCCTAGTGACAATGGAGCGGAAGAAGGAAGACTAACCTTAGGGAGTTGTTTTGGAAGAACAGCTGTGTTTGTCGCAGGCTTATAGTTAGGACTAATATTAACTGTAGGAGCAATAATTGATTCTATAATTCCATTTTTATTTCTATTTTTCTTCTTTTCAGCAGCCAATTTGTCAATATCACTTTTTCTCACGAGAGAAACGACTTCATCTTTCTTTGAAGAAGTGGGAGGTACAATCACAGACTTTTTAGACGATTTTTCTTTAGAGTCTTTCTTTTTCGTAGACGATTTTGAAGAGCTTACATCGAGACAATTTAGAACATCTGCAAAATTAAAGCCAGATGTCGAATCTACCTCTCCCCGAATAACAAGCTTAGGTTTTTTAGGTTTAGATTTTTCAGGTTCCACTTTGGGTTTCTTCGACTCGGAAGATTCCTTGGATCTTTTTGACGAACTTTGCTCTTCTTTATCACTTAATTCTCCATTATGCTTCCGTTTCCGACCTTCCCTTTCCTTGTCCCGTTCTCTTTCCTTGTCTTTTTCTCTTTGGCGCTCCTTTCGATCTCTGTCTTGGGGAGATTCTTTGGACTCTTTTTTATCTTTGCCTTTTTCATCACGTTCGCGATCCCGACGTGAACTTGAGCTAGACGTTTTTTCTCCTTTAGTGTCAGATTTAACTTTCATTTTCAAACTAGAATCAGTCTCCGTAGAATAGCTGTCATATCCGGATTCCGGCTTAGAGTTAACTGTACTGTAACCACTTGGGCCCTTTTGAGACGAAGATCGGTCATTATAATAATTTTCGTAATTAAAATGTTCAACTTTAACAGCAGAAGCAGCCCCATCAGTTTTCGAGTCAGAAGTCTTATTTTCTCGATTATTTGAAAGATTTCGGTCGGAGTAATTTTCATAACTTGCAGAGTCAACTTTCAGTTTACTGCCTTTGGAATCCGAACTCGACTTTCCCTCTCGAGATGATGAACGATATTTATCCTTGTCGACGTTTTCAGATCCGGGCTCTGTTTTCACTTTTACAGACTGACTTTTCGCCTCACTGGACTTGCTTTCCTTTTCCTTACTACCTAAACGGTCACGGTCTCTGTCTTTTTCTTTGTTCTGGCTACTATGTTTTGATTTTTCACTGTCATTGTACTTCGATTTGTCACTTTTTTCATAACGTTTGGACCGATCCCTATCTTTTTCCCGATCTCTGTCATGATGCTTAGACCTGCTACTGTCTTTATTGCTGGTTTTCGATTTTTCAGACTCTCGATCACTACGTTTCGATTTTTCTCCATCTTTGTCCCGATGTTTAGATTTTTCATCGTAACTTTTAACTTTTTCTCGACTGCTGTCATATTTTGGTTTTTCCGGTTCGTATTCTTCGTCGACGTCCATCGGTTCTTTTTTTACAACTATTGGTTTGGGAGAATCTTTGTCTCTTTCCGTGGATTTGCTGTTGCTCTTCTCTTTCGAATGTTTATCATAAGATTTTGAATTTGAGCTCCTCTTTCTATGCTTTTCATCGTCGGAAGAATCGAATTTCTTTTCCCTTTTCCTTACAGTGTCATTTTCATTTGATGTTGATTTAGATTTTTGCAATACATTGGTGTTCTCAAGTGTTATTTCTTTTGGAAAAGCCGAATTAGACTTTCTCTTGGGACTGTGACTCGAATTATCTGAGTATTCGTCTTCAGAATGACGACTAGAAGAGGCAGACGACTTCGGTTCATACTTTAACTGATGTTCCAGATGATCATTTGGGTGCATCTCATTTTCATCATAACTTCCGTTGCTAATTATGGGTTCTTGTTTGATATACGCTGGCGATATGTCTTCATGTTCTGATTCAGAGCTAGAGCCTTTATGGTTCTCGTCAGCATCTTCCTGCCCATCTGAGTCCGAATCAGACTCGGATGATGAACTCGACATGATTTTTTCCTTGGGTTGAGGATGAAGTGGCTGCGTCGGTACTTCGTCGTCAATGCACAATCGATCCGAGACATCTGAGTCTAAATGTTTTCAGAGTTCACATTACACACAAATATCATCAATGAATATTAAGTGCCCAAAGTATAATTGGATTATTACCATGGTCCTCACAATCTTCTTCCATTGCCTCACTTACACTCTGTTGATCATTGTGAGAACTAGCATCTTCGTCGCTGTGCCTGTTGTTCGCTTCTTTTTCTATAAATTGTGTACTTCCGTCACCATTTTCGTCGCCCTCTGCATCCTCCTCCTCTTCCTCCTCGTCTTCCTCCTCATTGGAGGACGACCCACTATTTGATTCTGAGCCCGAAACTTTACTTTCTTCAGCAACCATTGCCTTCCACTGCCGGACTAATTTTCTGGCTGCTGAACCGACTTCTCCATCATGTCGGCTAAGTTGATTTACTGTTCGTCCGATACCCGTTTCTACCAAATCTTGAGTAGTGATGCGCAGTCTGGTCAGTCTTCCAAGATAATGTAAAAGCTGTAACAATTTAAAACCATCGGTTAATAATTGTCATATCTTCTTAAAATTTGCTTTCCCTCAATAATGAAAATTTCACCAACTTTCACCGGACCAAAATGTATATCCGTGGCGGTAGGAACAGTGAAAGGTCGGTGAAAGTTTCACATTTGAATAATATAAGGGCGAAGAAAGTACAGTGAAAGCTAGCTTTCTTTACAACTGTTTGCATTTTGTGGAATTTTATGAATTTATTTTTGGTTAAAGTATTCGCACGTCTAAAGTAAATGATTTAAATTTTTAATTATCTTTTATAATAATTAGTGTTTAATGGATAGAAACAACAATAAAGAGATTTTTCCTGTATTCTATAATTGCTAACAAATCTAAATATAGACTTTTGAATGACACTACCTAATTACGTACCTAATCATACCTACGGAAAAAAATAAAGATACTATACACCGTCATCCAAGAAACAAAATACGTGGAAAATTGTATAAAAAATCTTACCGATTGCTAGCAAAGGAGTTAAAGAGTATTTAAAGTGAAGTCAGTTAAATAATAATATAAATGCTACATAGTATCTTATAATTATTACATGTCCATATATATACGACAATTCTAAGTATCTGTTGTAATGCTCACGTCAGCAAACCTCAGAGCTGACTAAGTAGTACTACATTTTATTACATCTTTTTTTCTAGATTAATGTAATTATCAGTAGAATAACATATTCATTCCTAACACATATAATATTATGATATGACCAATACATAAATAAAGCTTTAATACAGTATCATAAGGCAATCCTTAAAAAGCTCACAAATAAATTATATTTTAATCAACTTAAATAGAGTTATCATTAATGATTTCATTTCAGTAAAGTAAAAAATTTTTATTAAATAGAACTAATCATAAACTAACTGACGTTTACTGTACAGCTAGCACAATCTTTTAACTTCCAAAACAACATATCTTCACCTAAACATCAATCACCCATTCCATCTTGAATGAATGGAAAGTTAATGCGTGTCCTACATAAATTGTGGTACTTCATATAAATACAATTTGGAACATTA
>JABASH010000017.1:0-92597 GCA_019776445.1 Tomocerus maximus
AAATGTAATCACTGATAAGGATTTATCTACAGAGTATGTGTATTGCGTATCTACAGTGAATGATTACAATAATAAATATTACCTTTGATAAAGCTTGTTTTTTAAAGAAAAATATTCACATTTTTTAACACATCTATCCCATTAATAATTTACGCAACTGATTCATCCTTCTCATTTCAAAGTTAGTAACCAATAAAAATAGACTATTAACGTAATCTTATAGGCTTCGTTTAGTATCCGCGTTTAATCACCGTTAACTATGTACTCAATTTTGAGACAGTAAAATCACCAAAGCATAAAATATAGCGCTCTGTTAAGCTTAACTTGATATATGCTATGCTCGTAATTGACAGACTGTCACTGGCATATGAATTAACCCAGTCTTAACAATATGATTGACCTTTGAAAAAGAAATGAAACAAATGGAAACAAAAATCATGGAAAAAAGTTAAATAACATCTTACCGTATTGCCCCAACGCATAATAATACAGCAGTGAACCAGTTTGATTTGCCCCAAACGAGAGTAGATACTAAAAATTAATAAATGCTTAAAAATTCTATCAATAAATAGTAATATGAGAAAACAAAGAGTTAATTACAAAAATGTATTACCTTCCAGTTGCGAACAATTGAGACAATTTCATTGAGAAGATTGTGGAAGAAGCTTTTTTGTTTTTGTTCGACCTTTTCTTCTACCATGACATACTTCTTCATCAATGCGTTTGTGACTCCCCATACCTATAATTAAAAGATAAATGAAAATTAAATAATTATTTTGACAGTTTTTTTGGAATTTTTTGACAATTCCCAATTCCTATGCAAACTTTGTTCTAAAAACAAAAAATGAAAAAATTGTTAATATCCTGAAATTGGAAAAATTGAGTGATAATATTCCGAAATTATAAAACATAGGGTGGTATCGATATAAAATTGAAAAAGCCGAGATACTAATAAATCCCAAAAAATCATGTCATATTGGTAATTAAATTTATTAAAAGGGATGGTTTAGAATCTTCAGATTTATTTAGACTGACAGAAAAGTATGTTAAAAAATGCTTGGAGTATCGTATGATTAATCTTATTAGATTTATGAGCCCCATACCAAAGCGACTATTATTAGCAGTATCATTTCATCGTAAAATAAATTGCTGCAAAAAGAAAAACTTTTTTTGCTGAGGATGAGCAGTTAACGAGTTGGTGAGTATTTTTTTGGCGCTGCGGGATGATAAGAGAGAACAGGTGAGAGAAAAAAGTTTTGAGTGGTGAGTAGGGAGATGGCGTTGAGAGTTAGAGGCCATTTAACCCAAGAGTCGAAGAATGTGAATTATGTATTATTTGGTAGGACGAAAGGATAAAGCTTGGAAAGGATGTAAAAGGAGAGATAGGGAATATCTTTTCTATCTATTCACTAGAATGTAAATTGCTGTAAGAATTGATATCATCATATTCATCGAAGTAGTAGTACCTAGTCTGTGTTTAGTGTTTACATTGCTTGGAGAGTAGTTCTTGTAATACTTCTATCTATCTACAGCTACACTGTCAATTAGTTGACAGGACAGGGCAGCTAGAGGAGTTTGACATTTTGGAATGGTTCCTCGGCATTGATCCCAGTTTCTACTAAAGGTGAGTGATTTTGTTAATTTAATCTTGAACATTTGTTTTGGATTTTTTTTGTAGTGATTATAAAATGGGTTGTATGTATGTATAAAAAATGTTGGTGGTATGCATATGTGTGTGTAGCGACGCATTAAACTTTCCATTCTTGATAATGTTGGCTTACTTAGGAATAATTAGTGTTATTATTTATGGTGTTGCAAAGAGATTGTTTGAGGGGGATCGTATTCCACTTTCTTAGAGTAAAGTGGATGGAGTGTTTTGGTGAGGTTTTGGTGTGCACACATTGTGTAGTAAGTGTAGGCAGCCAGTGTGTCTATCATTTCTTTTGCAATGTTAGTAATGTAATCAGGAAATACAATGAGTCATTATTGAATAGTTTTTATACATTTCGTAGGCAGACTCCACGATGGTCTACGAGATGGACCGAAAAACGAATAGTAGCAAAGTATCTCAGATCACGCAACTTTTCCAGCAAAATAGTCAGCAAATCACAACAACGGTGACGACGATCAAACCAGCAACTACACCCGAGAAACCTGAGAACTTTTCAAAAAAATTTAATTCTGCTCGTGCCATGTTCGAAAAATTGGGAACTAGTGATGAAAAAGAAGAGAAAAAAGTCGAACTTGGAAAAATTAAACAGAAACCGGCACTACCAGAAAAACCGGAGAAGAAACTCAACGGGAGAGAATTAATTGAAAAGCAGAAAAATTGGGTGAGTCACTTTAGTGTGAAGAAAAGTCCTGAGAAGGGATTCGGAGTACAGCCCAAAAGTCCATTGGGGAGTCCAGTTAAAAGTTCTTTGCCTGATGTTGTCAGAAGAGAGATACTGCCGGATATCTTCAGTGGAAATGAAAATTGTGTTAGTGTCAGAGAAATGGTTCGAAAACGGGAGAATTCTGTCGAGTTTGAGAATGAGATCGAATTACCTGCCACTAACTCAACGACCACGACGACCACTGACATTTCACAGAAATTACAAGTAGAAGTGAGTGACACCCCTCACACAAATACCAATGGGGATAGCAATGATCTTTTAAAAGTTCAATTTCCAAAAGAAATCCCAAAACTTGTGAATGATATTGGGAAAAAAGAGTCCATTGATGATATTAGTTCCCGTGACCTGTACAAGGTCAATTTTCAATTGAATCACAAAGAAGCATTGCCCCCGAAAGTGGAAAATGTATTTCCGAAAGATAATAATAAGCTCAACAATAGTGAAGTCGTTGAAAGAAATGGTGTCCACAATGATGTTGTTTCCAAAAGGGAGAAAAGAGAGATTGTCACAAAAATTGAAGATGTCGTCGAGATAAAACAGGTCAAACAAGTTCAGCGCGAAGTCACAAACTCCATTCCACCGCAAATTATTCCGAAAAAAGTTATTGAAACGAACACGGGAGATGTTCTTATGGATTTTGCTGAACCGAAACCAAAGATTGAATTCATCACGGATGTGATTAAGACCGAAGTAATTAAAAATGTGCAAGAATCCAAACCGGAAGTTGTTAAAAGTTTTGTCGAACTCAATGCACAAGTGCTAAAGAGTGTCGTAGATTCCAAGTCAGAAGCTAGAAGTGTAGAACCTAAGCGAGAAGTGGAAATGCCCGAAACAAAACCCGCAGCAGTTCCACCAACTATATTTCCTCCACAACCACAGAGAAGAAAAGAAATCGAGCAGAAAAAAGAAGTTGTCAAGACAGAAGTTAAAGTCGAAGAACTTTTGCGATCTGACCTAGAAGAGGTCAACGAATTGATTGAGTCCCTCTCGGAAGTCAATGAAATTGTTGAAAGTGAATGCAAAATAGAGAAAATATACAGTGAGGCCGAAAAGAGAGAAGATGAAGATTCGGAGATTTACCCAATGCCACCCGAGCGACGAGACTCGTTAAAAGACTCGCAGGTCTCATATGCAAGCATTCAAATCAAACCAAAGGTTGAAGACGAGAATTCGGAAAGTACTAGCGAATCGATTTCTAACAACTCTTTTGCGTCGAGTCAAGTGACGATCATTGAAAATGTCGGAGAATTCAAAGGCTCCGAAGAAATTGAAGTTCAGCTTAAGGTCACATTTTTTTTCTATCAAATTGCTCATAGCGTTCTAGTTATATTTATGTAAGTAGGAGAAGGAGACATGGTTTTGTCATTTGGGGTTCAGATGTGAAATTATGTTGAGCGAATTAATGAGGGAACACATGACTTGGCACATTGTCAACGATTTGTCTATTTTTGTTTAGCAGGTGAACGGGTTTGATCGCATTCGCACTGCGGAGTTCGTCGATGTGTCGGGCGGGTAAGTAAAACCAACTCTGCTACATTATTACTATTACCTATATGTCTACTGCGTAAAAAATTATCATTTGCTATTATTCTTTTAGTTTAACACTGGACGAGAGCTTCACAGGCCTCACCGAGTCCAGCACCGATGACCCTGATCACTTCATGTCCTCATCTGCTTTCATGGTCGAGTCAGGCAAAGAGGTCGGCATCATAAATTCTGCTAATATGAAATACAAATTATAAGATAAGCGTAATTAATTCCAATGCATTTGTGTAGGTGTATTTTGAGGCTGGCGTGCATTATTTGGATGATGGCCATTACTGGGTTGAAGTTCCAGGTCTTCCTAATTCAGATGAAGACGATGATTACTTCGACAGTAAAATTATCAAAAAAGCCCCTATGCGTGTTCGTTTCAGTGTTGATCCCATGAAGGTCATTTGCCATAAATAACTTCTACTGACTCATATTCTTAAAATGTTATTTATTTCTCCAATAATAATATTATAATGTTTTTTTTGCGTCCAGGTGTACACTACCCATTCAGTAGATGACTACGACCGAAGAAACGAAGACGTGGATCCGGTCGCAGCGTCTGCCGAATACGAACTCGAAAAGAGAGTTGAGAAAATGGAAGTGTTCAGTGTGGAATTGATCAAGGGTCCTGAAGGCCTTGGACTCAGTATCATTGGAATGGGAGTCGGTGCTGATGCCGGACTTGAAAAACTCGGGATTTTTGTCAAAACTATTACAGAAGGCGGAGCCGCAGCGCGCGATAATAGAATTCAGGTTCTTATTTTTTGCGTTTGTATACATGTTGATGGAATTTTAGTTTATTTTGCGAAATTTTGATTTATTTTTTCCGTATTTTTGAATTAGGTAAACGACCAAATAATAGAAGTGGATGGGAAGAGTCTAGTGGGTGTGACACAAGCGTACGCAGCATCCGTTTTAAGGAATACCAGTGGGCTAGTCAAATTCCTAGTTGGACGGGAGAAAGACCCGGAAAACAGTGAAGTGGCTCAGCTCATCAGGCAGTCTTTACAGGTTAATGTTATAAAATGTTTTTGGATTTTTGTAACTTACAATTAACTGCTGTTTATTAATTGTACTATTTTTTGGAATTAGGCGGATAGAGAAAGAGAAGAGCGTAGAAAATTACTTGAACAACCTCGAGGACCGCCACCTCCTCCTCCCCCTCCCATTCATGATCCAGAAGTGCCAACACTCAAAGAAAAACTGAAAGAAAAAGAAGAAAAATTGAAAGAAACGGAAATTGAAATAGAAATACTAAAAAGGAAACTGGACGATTTACAGATAAATCTTAAAGAAAAGGAAAATTTTGAATTCAAAGTTAAAGAAATGGAAATTCAATTAGAAGAAGGCAGAGAACGGTTGAGGACCACTGTTGAAGAAGTTGAGGAACTCAGAAATGTTGTTTGCAAGGTAGCTTTACATAGTTATAACATTCGAAATATATTTAGTCTTAAAAGTACTTTTTAAATCTACAATAATACTTGGTAAAATAATTCCTAAAGTCTTGCGTTAATAAAATCTGCTCTTTTGCATTTTAATAGCAAACGGATACGAGTGAGCTGGAGAAGAAATATGAGCGAGTCAAGAAAATTGTCCGGCTGCTGCAAATGAGAGAGAGAGATTTGTTTAGCAGACAGGAAATGCAGCTATTAAAAATTCACGAGCGTGATGGTCAATATCACGATCTTCTAAGATCCCTCAAGCAAAGGGTAGGAACTTCTGTATTTCATTATCAAAACTCATGATTTTTGCATTTTAAAATATTATTGGTTTTTATTATTATTCAGGTGAACCTTCTTGAAAATGAGTTGTCTGAAGTAACCCGACGTGCGGGTCTTCCTCCACATTACCTACCGCCGTTCCCATCGATTCCTCCGGTTCCGTTACCATTTTCCCTCCCACCCCCACTGCCTCCTATTGAAATCGACTTGTCGGATGAAGAGAACAGTGTGAAAGAAGAATTTGATTCAATTCCGCAACATAGTTTATTGGACTCAAGTGCAGGGAAAGCGAAAGCTGATTTGGCGAGCCGAGGGGGCCTTGCAGGGAGACAGGCCCCTACCGTCAACAAAAGACCAAGTAGTCGATCTTCTAACTGCAGTTTGGTTAGTGATTTTATTGATTATTTTATAAATCATTGTAATTGTAGAGGGTTAAGGATTATTAAAAATTGTTTGTTTTTTGGTATGTTTAGGATCAGGAGGAGATCAAAGCACCTTCGCCTGAACTTTTACGCTCTGTTGACACTACCGCTCACCAATATACGCATCGCTATACCCCAAACTTCCGAACTCCACCAATTTCGCCAGCAAAATCGTATACTTCGGGGAATAGTCCTCAAATCGAAGAGCGGCTGTTCAGCGCGTATAAACCGCCTAGTTTCCCGAACCCACATTTCCACACGACGACAACTCCTTGCTTTGACTACTCAATATCATCTCATGAGAACAGCAACCACAGTATGAGCAGTAGTAGCGTGGTGTACACGAACCAAAGTATTTCGAGCATGTCGAACACGAACAGTCCAATATCCGTGATCCCATTGAATGTCGCCATACAAATGAACAATTCAAATTCCAGTGCAATAATGACTTCAATCAAGGAAAAGTCTAGTCGAGATGAAGAATCTTTTGACAGTTGGCAGAGTCGTGAGAGCGAATCGAACAGTTCGAGTGCAGTGTCGACTGTTGAAACGTTTCCAGTGCCCGTTCCGGAGAAATGGATGAATTTAAGTCCCCTGGATTGGTCTAACGAACAGGTAGGATCAATTTATGACTTTTATAATTGATTTGAGGGAATACTGAAAGATCTTTGGGATAAATATGTCAGGTTTGTCAATGGTTGTTATTTCTGAACTTGGAACATTTGATTCCTCCGTTCATGGACCACAGTATTACTGGACCTCGTCTCCTCCAACTGGAATCAAAGGAACTCAAGTCTTTCGGAGTGAACGGCGATGACAAATTGAAGATCAAGAAGAAGATCAAGGAAATGAAGTTGAGGGTGGACAAGGAGAAAAAACAAAGAGAGAAGGAGCAGAAAGAAAGGGAGAAACTGATGAAACGAGAAAAGAAGAAGAAATAATTCGCAGCGTTGGTTGTAAATTGTGTATTTATTTCTAATTATTGTTGTGTTTGATTATCATTTGTAATCTGTTTGATATTGTAAAATACTTAATAATAGTTAATACTTAACGATAATGATGCTGGATGATACGACAACAGCTCCAATGTTCAAATTGTATTTACTCAGCTGCTATTTATAGACTGAACAAAATAACCGTGCCATCGTGCAGCCAATTTTTTAATATTAAACGATATCAATGATTTTAAATGGCGATTTCTTCATTTCCACATAATTTTACCATCTATCTACATAACTATGCTATTAAATATTTTCTTTACACTTTGGTTTTTTGAGTTGCTTTTACTAAACTAAATATTTTATTATTGCTTTGTTTCTGGTGACAAGAAGGGCGCCTTAGAGAGCTTTTCAGCGAGAGCGTCATCTTGGAATAATTTTATAGTATTATTATAGTTAGGGAATGGGTTCACGTCACTTCCGTGTTTTTTTAGCCAAATATTTATTAAAATTCGACTAGACAAATGAGATCGAATAGAGATTGCCCACTTGGCCTTTCTTAAAAATTAAATAGAAATTAAAATGGAATACAAAGGATAGATATTTCATCTAAAAACAGTGTTAAACACTTCCCCCCGCAGAAGTGGGCTAACGAGCAACAAAGCGATTGGCTGGACTAGGAATTCGCAGTAAACAACGAGTCCACAGAAAAAGGCAACTCCCGGAGGTAAACTGGCGCCTCTGAGTCCAACAACAAGCATGGCTGGTAAGTACAAAAGTAAATGTCCTACTGACACGGCGTAGGACGCGATGGCCCTTTTCGCAGGGTTCGACTTGCTCCCTCTCGGTTTGAAATGCTTTACCCGCGTCCTCCTCTTCTTCATTTTCACAACATTTTCGTTGTTATTGCTGCTGTCTGCGATGATTTGGTCTTCACCGAACGGAAACACATTATCACTGCGGGCTTCATACACCGTCATGGAGTTGAACTCCAGGGATTTGGAGTTCGTGAAGATAAAACCGCGTCGAATATTGCCGCTGTGAGTTTCGTCAAACGACATCGACTTGGTCAACTTACGGAACGAGTCCGAGTCTTCTGTCAACCGGTCGTAGTTCGACGTAGAATTCGACAGCGACGAAGTTGACAGCGAATGCGGAGCGATTTGTTCCGAGTTGATGCGGCGGTGAGATTTTACTCTCTGAGGATTCGATTGCAGCGGCAAACTATTTGTGCGCGTTGAAGTCGGACTGAAATTTTCACAAGGTAGGTTTAGGTACCACTATATTTTCGATACCTAATAATAAAATTAAAGTAATTACTAATTACTATTATAATTACCCATCTTGGAAGAGATTCTTCTGGAAGGTTCTCTCAAATTGAGTTTTTTCTTCCATGTCACGTTTCCGTTTTTTACGCCTTCTTCTTGCAAATGCTAAAACGTAACCAGTGGTTAGGGCGACGAGACCAGTACAGTAACCCGCGAAGACTATTACAAAGAAGACTAGAGGGACATTTGGAATACAGAGAGCTAGAGCGGGCTGGAATGTATGACCAAATGTCACCGTCGCCCCATATGACCCTGAGAAGGTCACTAGCCAAATGAGCACCTAATAAAATCAAAAACTTGAGTACTTATTCTTTTCTCTACACTTTAAAAAATAAAAAATAAACTCACTAAAAAGATATTTGTGGTGCGAACAGAGAATACTGGATACTTTCCTGTAGGCAGCCAAACTGCGAGAACCCTATCAGCCCTGTACAGGGCTACGGCTAACAAGTGCATTGTCCAACAGGCAGCTGTCGTCGTTGACACTGCTGCGCACATCTGATCTCCATAATCCCATTCACCCTATAAATTAGAAATTCATTCATTCCTATTATTTTACTTAGAATATATATGTCGTATGTAATATTGTCGTATAATATTGTAGGTTGATAATTTTCAGAGAAAAATTCGGAGAAATACCTTCGCTACAGCTACGAGGGGAACAGGGAGGACTAGCATGGCACCGATGCAGTCAGCAATGCAGACGTGTCTGATAAAGAGAAAATGCACCATTCTTAACTTGAGGCTGTCACGACTGATGTTTGCTATCACACTTCCGTTGGCTAGCACCGCCGCTGTCAATATCACCGCCAACAAAGACACCTGCGTCCACGATCACGCATGATTAAATTATAAATTAATCTGTTCACGAATGAATATTTAATGAAAGACTCAGACCTGTAGGGGTCTGTTAACGACAGGAAGTTTAATAGGTGGCTTTGTGGAAACAGTCGTAGCTGCCGTAGTGCTAGAAACATCCTGGAACTGAATAAAATTATGGACAAGGACGGGTATTTCATTGTCAGCGTTATTATCGTCGTCGGAAGTCAACTCCGTTGCAGCCACGATCGATGACAAGGTCAACAAGAATAACAGGGTCATCTCATCCTTTGGGCTAGTGGAAAAAGTATAGAAAGAAATGGGGTCAACCGAGAAAAATCGGATTTATAAAGTAGGTACAATACAATATGCAAGGAGGAACAACTCCAAGCAAGAAGTGCGGATAACAATAAGAACGAGACAATTAATTTTTAAGGTCACATTACGAACGAGGTAAGAAAATCTTGTTTACTCTGATTCTATTTTTAACTGCTGACTCTATCTGGAAAGAAATATCTTAAGAGATAAGAGTGGTTCAAAGTCTATCTTTTTTTGATAAAAAAATGTTTACCTGAAATGAAAAGAAAGGATGCCCGAGCAAAAGGGAAATTCGGACGGAGACGATGAAAGTCAATGATGCGCCATGAATGAAAAGACGACTGAAAGTTTCCCGGATCGGAGTGTACATGCTCGGGTCGATACCGCAATGCCCTGCTACGCATGTCCACCCTCCCCTATATACACTTCCCGTCTTCCCTGGCACAACTGACAATACTACAACAAATACGACTTTCGTGTGCACAAATAGATTTACTATATCTAAGTAGGTATCTATCTGCATGATGATGATGCTCTTATCGCCATGCAAAATGTAAATAGGCAAAGATATAGCCGACGGAACCTTTCTCTTTCTTTTGCGATGTTTCAGAGCGTGTAAATGTTAATGAGATGGGAAATGGAAAGGTCAGTCCGAATTTCGAATATCAAATGCCAAAATATATCAGTAGCTCACCTTCTACACACATCAAGTTCAGACTGTCTAGAGCCAACAACGCTTTTCTGACTAAATACACCATTATCTATTTTTCGGTGGGGATATGATGAGCGAGTTTCATGCATGAATTCTATTTGGCCAATGATGAAATGAATGCAGATGGGTGCGGTCAATGATCAACATGTCCAGATATTTCATGGAATTTATTTAAAAGTAAAAATCATTCAGGAGCAGGCCGAACCGTCTTCGGGCGAGTCCACTATTATCATAAAAAAATAATAATTATTAGCTTAAAAATACTTTTTCGATTCATTATGAATTTTGGATAAGATATTTGATAAGTAGGGGATGCCTACTTTAATAAGTGTTTCAGGACTTCGGTATAGGAAAATTAATTTCGCAAAAAGGTCTTCTTCCAGAGCTAACTCACCGCTCTCACGGACTAAGTAAATGTCCAGGCACAACTGCAAGCAAAAATCATCCAATCAAATCACCCCATTGACCGATTTATTACCAATACTACTAGAATTCAATGTCAACCACACCCAACCCTTTCCCAATGATATATACACACTTTATTATTACGTCATGAATGATGATACACTTACACATTTATAGATCAGAAATAATAAAATACTAAAGAAATTTTTGTAGTATATTGGACGAAGAATTATAATATAAAATACACGATATTAAGATATATGAGAAGATGAGATCATTGAATAACAGAAAGGTGAGAATTGAGATAACTCAGACACATATATACTATACTACTTTATACTAGGACTATTAAAGGAAATAGGGACAAGGACTATTGGAAGATATACAGATATTAAAACTGTTTAATGTTTTTAATCGGTACATATGTCACAATGTTAACTTAATTTAATAAAGCATTTAAATAAATGTAAATTACCTGGAAAACGCGATCCACATTTGGCTATATAAAATAAAATTGGAGGATTAAAAAACGAGTATTACAGGGTCGTGCATAATATCAAGCTTTATCGAAAACTCCTTTTTCATTTTCTAAAATCGAAAGAAAATCCGAAAATACTCTAACGCTGCTGTAGCCAACCAATAGAAATTTTTGACCAAAATCGGTTGTTGTACACTGAGTAAAGAAAATATTTGCTCAGTAAAAAAATTGGAAAAGTAAACTTTTTGAACCATAGTATAGAAAAAAGTTTTAATGAAATTGAGAAAATATTCCCATTCTTTGGAATTGGAAAATCTGAAAAGGAGAATTTGAACTCTATATTTAAGGATACATCCTGGTAACAACAATCGACTTTCATCAGAGTTGTCATATTTCTAAATGATGAATAACGAATTGGTTTAGAGTTCTATAGCAGCACAAATATGATGTACAGTGAGTTTTCAACAAATACTATGGGATTGATGCTTGTAATTTATATAGTACAGTAAACTATACAATAAAAGATTTATGAAGAAGATAAAAAAACATGTCTTGCCATATCGTCGAACATAATAAGGAACGAGATGCCAGCGAAGAAACCGCGCACAAATTTACTTGCCACTAAGACCAAAGTTGTGTACAGACTTATTATTCTAAAACATAAAAAATTCATGTTAATCAAATGAATGAGTACATCTATTTATCATTCATAAATCATAACTTTCATATCCAATTTTTTCCTGTGGTTGTCCTACGTAAGTAGAAAACCCTTAACCAAGCTTCTCTACCAAGTACTCCTTGGTAGAGAAGCACAGAAGAAAATTGGTTAATGATCTACCCTGTAAAGGTAGCACAATAATAAGTCTTTTACAAGAGAATATTGATTACCCGCCACCGGAAATAAATGAGAGAGTCGGTGGGAATGCTTTTTCATTGAAAGTGTAGAGATTCAGATGATGACAACTGTCGCCCAGTGGCAAATCGTATCTTTTCTCCCAAGATGTACAGTCCTCCTCTAACTCCCACCACGACACTTCGGAGGCGTTCTTCAGCGACAGAGTCACATTTCTCAGAACCGATTGTTTTACATTGTCCACAGTATTGTAGCCCCAACCATAATCTACGAGACCTTGATTCAAAGCTGGTGATGCCACCGTCGCCTTCCCGCTGTTCACAACTTTCAAAAACTTAGGGAAAACACCTTCCACTCTCACGGGGGTTGAATTCCGGCCACTTATCATGGCCACAAGGCCATTTCTTTCTTTCACTTTTAGAGCAATTTCATAGTTACCCCGAGCTATGGATTCTACTGTAGGATTGGTATCTTTTCTTGAGATTGTCCATGACATTCGCATACTCATTGTCGTATCTACCAGACAAAGGACAAAACAAATTGCACAGTAGAAATGTAATCAAAAATTGGCATACAAAGGTCGCTGACCTATTTTAGTAATTTATTTAAAACCCACTTACTAATAGCCAGGAGCTCTGCAATAAGTTTGTCCTTGGCTGGAGGGGAAATTCCCCAAATCGACGAAGAATTTCCCCCTAGTTTTGCTCGACACACATCGTCGTGTTCATAACTGCTGAGAAAAGTTTGACCAATTTTGTCCTTTCCATAAATGACATTTTTAAACTGCGACCAATCCCACTCAGAGAAACTATTAAAACGAAATCAATATTAATTTATTCCAATTTAGAGCTAAAGATTAAATGGTTTCGTTAATATTTTAATTATCACCTATGAATGGATGTGTTCTGTACCGACATCGTAAAAATGGGTTGATAAGAGCCAACAGTGAATTCCAGGGAAAGATCTGTCGGCTGGTTGGGAAGTCCAACTGTATTGCCCAGTGCAAACAGAACCAAAGGAAACCAAATAATGGCAATGACTGTGAACAAAGAACTTCCACCGATTGTGTACTTGCTCCATCGAGACTTGGAAACTCCCCGTTCTTGAGGATACTCTTTTTCCACCCTCCGTTGACACTGTCATTTATTATTATTAGTTATACTCGCCATTTTGATACATATTAAAGCTTTAATATTGATAGTAATTACTTTGAGCTGAAAAATATGGGCAAATATATCTTCGAGTTTGAGCCAATCAGAAAGCGTCATACTCGTGTCCGTCCATATCCAATCCATTAATGCTCTCAACTCAAAAAGAAAAGGCACCGCCATGAAACTATTTCAAAATAAATAGAGAGCGTATTAAAATTGTTTTCATATACCAAGAAATGATAATAATAATTATTATTTACCCTTTGAATAGGAACATGTTGATGTAGTTGTACTTTTTACAGAGGAAATTGCCGAGAATTCTTGTAGGATAACCGGAACGGATTTGATAAGCGGAGAATAATAAATAAATGCATTTGACCATGTACCACATTTGTGGAGGAAGAGCTGCGTTAAATTCTCTGTAAAAATATACATAAGCTAAAATGGTCTATCGTAAGTGAATATATCAACAATTTTTAGCTTGTAAACCTTTCAGTGACTGAAGGGAGAACAAAGAACATGGCCACATGGACGAGGATGGCAAGTAATATTTGAAAGACGAACTTTCCCACAATGTATTTTCTGAGATACAATGCTCTGTCGATAACAATCAACCCAAACTGTAGAATCACCATCACCAGAAAAGGAACTGGAACTTTATTTTCCTCTAAGTACGAAGACACGTCACCCGTTTGGGACTGAAATGTTAAAAATAAATTATTTAATGAATATGACGATCCATTTGACAGGGAATAGAAATAAAATTAGGAAACTATTCTGTACCCCAAAAGACGCAAATCCAAAGATGACGACAAGAAAATTAAAAAAGTCGCACATGAACATGTAAGAATACACATCAACTTTGACTTTGTACTCTAAATTGAGAATTTGATTGAAGAAGGCCTTAATGCTTGATAAGTATTTGTCCAGGCTAAACAGAAATGAATATTATTCATATTTGGGCTATAAAATGATTATTCAGTACTCAGAAATACAATTGATTTTTACCACAACTTGATGACTTGTGGATCAAAGTATTCAATTTCTTGCATTATTGCCCCTCCGCAACGAACCTCATCGGAAGGACCTTCACTTAACGATTTCTCTTGACTAGACATTTCTTCTGTGGTCGTCGGTTTTACATCTTCAATTGTCATGGCCATTACTACTTCTTCGCTTGACGCTGACTCTCCTTTATTTTTCCACAGACCGAGAGACTTAAGCATAAACCTGATGAGAACAAATTACATTTCTAAACCCATTCATAAAACTCAGGTGCATATAAATGAATAATCAAGCACAAAATTGTTTATTCTGGCTTAATTTGTTTTAAACTGGATATTAAAAATGTCAACCTATGAAAGAAGACGGCCATGAGTAATAGCACATCAAAGACGGCATATTTTTCGGACTGTTCTATTCCAAGAATTTTAGGAGGCCAAAATGGACCAGGCTTTATTTGTTTCGTCTTATCATTCCAAGGGAAGAAATCAAATTGGAACATATATTTTATTACCACCAAGGCCTGCAGAAAAATAATCATTTGTAAACATCAATATGATGAGAATGTAGAGTTGGACATAATGGACTTTAAATTACGTTGTCACCTCTGTGTATGCAATGACCGTGACCCAGAAGGTTTTTGTTGGACGGGGAACTGAGAGTGACCCCCAGAGCAATACCATAATAGGTAATGGTAGTGACAAAAGACTAGCTGACTTGATTTGGTTCAGGAAGACTATGAAATAGCAAACGAGGTCGGAATGTGAGATCACCACGTACCAAATGGCAACTATTAGCAGCACCAAAGGACACTGTTCAGGCGCTTCGCTCACCGACAGGTCATCCAAACTACAACATTTTAAATTAATATCAATATAATCCAAAGATTATAGGTTTAGTCAAGGAATGGAATCGGTTGCTCTCAAAATCAAACGAAATCTGCTACAACATTAATATCATTCTCAAAATAAAACTCAATTTTTAAGTAGGCAGTTATTGCGCAATCAGAGAGAAAAAACTTAATAAATAATAAACCGTAAATCTAACCTGTCTGACGTTCTAAACTCTTTCTCTACAACTGTTTGTAGGTCGTCTTTACTGTCTAAGTCATCAGCGGATCCAGCCAAATCTGATTCCTCAGTACTTTTCCTTGAAACTATGTCTACGGACAGCTCACTTTTCCGTAAATCTTTCAAGGGGTCCTAGTAACATTCTTAATGTTAAAAATTTGGCAAATAAATTATCTGCAGAAAGAAAGAGTCCTTCAATTCAGTCGTCTACCTTAAGTAGAAGTCTTTCTTGTGCCAATCGCATGGAAACGTGTCTATAATCTTTGGAGAACTTGTTGAGGGATGCAGTGGCAGAGATCATGACGCTCTCACAGAAAGCCCATCCAAATCTTAAGTACCCAATGACTTTCCTTAAGATGTTCGTCTTCATTTCTTCCTCTGCTGCCTCGCCTTCTTTCTTCTCTTCCTCCTCTTTCTCTGTATCTTTCTCTTCGTCGCTTAAAGCTAGAGGTGCGTCGCTACTCTCTTTTTTCTACTCCATCAATTAAAAATAATAGATTTAAAAAATACTCAAATAATAATAATTAAAGAAATAATCTGCATCGGACTAACAATAGTAGAACTTTTAAAAGATAATGCGCTTCTTCTTGAGAAACGTTTACGAATCCTCCTAGATCCGTATGACTCCGCAAAACTTGATTCTCTTGCTTCACTAGGCCTTCTCGCCTGTCTCGCCATTTCCGTTGCAGATTCAACATCAGATTTTAGGGCCGAACTCATTAGCTGCAAAATGCAATAAATGAATTACATAATAATTTATGGTACAATATTTTTGAAAAACTAAAAAAACTTATACTTGTGTTTAATTTTTGTAGCAAACATTCTAAATGTTAAAGGACAGTTCAATTTTGAAATAGTTTTGGATTGAGAAGGTAACTTGAAAGTGGTTGAATAATTTTACTCCTTATCATTGTAAATATACAGAATATTAAATAGAAAAATACCTCACTAAGGGTGACACCCGGAGGTCTTTCTCGCTCGTCGTCCTCGTCCTCTTCTTCAGTGATGCTATCAATCATTTCTAAATCATCGTCATCATTTTCATCGAACATGTAGTAGTCACCGGAGCGAATTGCTATCATTTCAAGATTTGATGAACAAATTAATTTACGCAAATGAGGAATTATAAAAAGTCAGTTGAAATGATTCCGAAAGAAGCTTAAACAGTCGAATCCAAAATGCAAGAGACAATCAAGTGCAAAATATAATTAGGAGATGCACTGGAAAACAATCAGACTGGAAAAGCAAGCAAAAACAGACAGAGAGAAAGTGATAGAGTGCTGAGAGGAAAGACATGTGAATGACATAACATGTATGATGGCTCAAGGAAGGTGACCTCTTCTTAGTCACCTCCTGACAAAAGACAGGGAAGGACTCTTCATCCTGGTCACTGTTGGGACTTAGCAGTCTCGGTCTCATGTTGATATTCTCAAAGAAGCCATCAACGGAAATGGTCATCGCTGCACTGGACGGGGTTGGCGTAACGCCACTGATGGAATTCATGCCCGTGTACTGAGGAACGGCCAATGGGGCCAATTTAGGCGGTTCTTCCACCTCTTCTTCCTCCATGGAAGACATGGACGAGTTGAGTGATTTATTTCCTTAAGAATGTAATGGGGACAGTCAAGGCAATCAAATGTCAAGTCAAATTCAACTCAACTAACAAATCACATAGCACATACACATGACACAAATACAGATACGAGTAACAGTCCTCATATTATATTAAAAAATATAATAATGCAATCCATTATATTTCCCAAATGCACAGAACATTCCCAGAGAGCATTCCTAAGACAGAGTTAGTTATCATTACCTCCAAAACCCGGTTATGCAACCAAACCACCACCAGGAAAAGTCATTAATGTATTATCACAGATATCCCAAAATTGATAATTATAATCAATCAGACTTTAAACATTTACTTACCGTCGAAATGGTTTTGTCCTTTGGATCGCTCGCCCTTTTGATGAGTTGCCTTTATTCGATCCATTTTCATCTTGATCTTTTCTAAAACTTCTTTTTCAATATCTTCTTGCTGCTTTATTTGTTTTTGCATCAATTCTTCGATCAGTTCTGCCCCTCTGTGTTTTCATACAATTGTAGATTAAATTCAATTTTACAGATTCTCAACCTTATTTTTAGGCAATTACCTAGAAGCGAGTTGAGCTTGTACTTCAGTTTCTTTTCGAATGTGGAAAAAGTAATACGAGTTGAAGATTCGTCTTTGGAATATTAAAAATGCAAAAGTTACTCCATCCCAAACGAGTCCTGCTTCGTCATGAGGCACTTTACACTCAATACCAATACCAGTAATACCTGGAAGTTTACATAAATAATTAAATATTATAAGTTGAGTTGAGGCAGTTAATAAATATTATTATTACACAAGTCTAACCACAGCATTTACAAGGACAAAATACTTGTCAACTCACTTCGGTTGATTTCTGATGAATTTTGGTCGCTGAATTTGTTAAGGCAAGCGATACCGCATAATTGGACCAACCAACAAAAGCCATGATTGAGAAGGAAGTTAATGAAGACGCAGCCAACGAGTTGGAACAACGACTTGATTAATATCACGATTACGTTGTACCTCAACAGGTAATTCCATCTATAGCAAGTTAGGAAATATTTCTTTAATCATCCAATCAACAAATCTCTTGGCATGTAAGATATATGGTATTTATTTATTGATTAACTCTTTTAAGTAAATATTGCGATGATGATCACCTTTGGATGATGGACAGTTTGTCTCGAAGGTAGAACTCATTTCCTTCCCAAAGGAAAATAAAAGAACCAATTAGATAACCCAAAGCAAAGATGTTGACTCGATTTGTCCCAGCCAAAAACATCATGCCAAGAGTTATCCAGTAGAAGTATAAAAATGTACATTTCTTAATCATGTCCAACAACGTGGGATTTTGATTGCTAAGAAAGTCGGGCACTGGGTTCTGAGTTACCAAATCTAAAACCTCTTCATTGTTGCCACCGGGAAAATCAACCACTTCGGATTTTAGGAAGACCAGTTTTTGTTGGCAGGCCAGTAAAAGTAGAAAAAAATCGGCTGCAAAATAACGGTTTCATATTTATAACAAAAACTACTAAAATATACAGTATGTCACGGTATGTCACGGTACAGTATGTCATGTCACCCAAGAGAGTTGAAATCGTAATTTCTCCTTATAATGCTAATTCCATATCAAAATGTCGCCAACATTCACCATAAACCAATTTCACTCGAGTAAAAATTCTGGAGAGAGTATTGGTGGAAGAAAGGGGAAAGTTTCATAATAATTTAGCATGGTGAAAGGTAGGGGAAAGTTTCATATGGATTTAGCATGGTGAAAGTGAAAGTAGAAGAAAGTCTATGGTATAATACACTGCATACAGCGATCTATACAGTATTGAAGTATTACGTATGAGCCTAGTTGACTGTGGAGGATTTGCGTCGTCCGGAAGAAATAGCCACCCTTTTAATTGTGGGCCGAAATTACTCCAGTAATAATCTAAAAATAGATTTAATTAAAACAGGACAAAAGAAAACTAAATATGTAAATAGTTGACACTAGTTAAGTACTAACCTATGCAAAGAAAGGGAGGGAGTCCCACACACGCGAGGTACTGAACAGGCAGTAGAAAAGCGATAAATATGATGAAGGGAGTCCAAATCTTTGCAATTATGTTTCTTTTATTGTACAGCCAAATACAAAGGAGGAGCCATAAAGAGTACAAGACGGAGAAAAGATCCAATCGAGTCCCAATCACAGCCACCAATGTCACTAGAGTTATCTGTGCCCAAAAAATTGAATTCTCTGTCTTAAGTATTGACTGCAATTTATAAAAATAGATAACAAACCTCTAGTCCGAATTTATGAAACCCGTGATTGAGTAGAAACTGGATGCAGGCAATTATCCCTTTGTCTGCATCCCCTCGTTCCACCTGAGGAAATAAAATCCCACTAAAAGGTTCTGTGCTACTCCGCATGTAGCGTTCATATTCTTGACGAATATTTACAACGGCCTGGACCGTTAACACCAAAATCATCCCTAAAATGTGAATGGACAAAATTAATTAAAGAAACTTGTCATATTTACAAGTTAGATATTTAATAAATTTGCAATAACCACCTACCAATATACCCTCTGAGTAAAAGTGGCAAATTTTCATGTTTAAAAAGTCCAAGCCATTCAGCATCATTGGTAACATTTTTGGTTCCGGTAGTTATGTTGGAGCAATCCGTATCCCAGGCCGAGTGGTCAATGTAATCTATCTGGTAAATCATTTTGACGAGGAGGAGGAGTGATATGTATATGGAGCTCATGTGCATTACCAATTTTTGTAAAGATATTCGCAGAGCAAGGCCGAGTACAACTCCCACGAAGAGAATTGCATGAAGTGCGCATTTCTTTTTCAATACAAAAAATTAATAGTTATTGTAAAATAAAACAAACATACTTACACTTACAACTAAAATACTTACATCATAGACAGTGAGTAAAAGTGCTGAAAACAGGACGATTTTGCATATGTGAATTTCAAGGAAGCGCCATGAAATCTCAGAAAAAACATTATAGTAGAAAATTGCCAATTTAAAAACTTTGCTGCTGTAAAAAGTCACATTTTCTATGACATTCTTAATATTAAACTCGTCGATTAAATTCTTGGGCGGTTGTTGGTCCACTTCAAGTGTTTCTATCTTTCTCTCTGTCCTAAAATTTTTAATTTAATTTATTTAATTTCACATTTATTTAGCTATACACAATTTTGCAATTTATGAAATGAAAATCATACGGTCGCCTCATTTCGGACAGCTTGAGAAAGTCTTGATGAAAATAATGGAGTTGGACGACAGTTATGACCACAAAGAAGGTCGGCGTCAATAAACGAACAAAAAGCGAGCCCGTATCATATTTCTCTAACCCAATATCCTTTTGCCTGTGTCGAAAGAAACGAAATAATTGGAATTAATAGTATAAGTTATGCGATGACTTGAGTCAAATGCTCTTATCTTATAATGAGTTTGAATGTAGGCAATTTTAGCAATCGTGAGGCAAACTTAGACCTACACAATCAAGTCATATGCCCTAGAGAGAGTGTTATTAATCGCGTAAGTATAGACACAAATTCCACTAACATTAATGTACGTGTTTTTAGTGGGCTCCCCATATCACTTTAAAAAGGAGCCTAAAACTAAACACGAAAAATTATAGAATGCAAAACTTCAATGAACCCTTACAGTTGATCAGGGATCCCAGTGTAATTGGAGAGATACTGCGGAATATCTGCGAATTGGTAAGTGTAAATAAGAACAAGGACGAACATCGAGTAAAGTATTACTGTCAACCAGAAACCATACATCATCTTTCTCCACGCTGCATACGACAACTAAAGCCACAAAATGACAACTTCCTTATTTATTATGAAATATGTGTAAAAAGTGCGTATGTCTAAAATCTATTTAGATCTTACGACTTAAGCATGAAACATCCAAAAATATTCTTTCATTTAAAGAAACAAAGACCAAAGTACGCATTGCACAAAAATTCTGAATTCCAAAACTAAGCTCAATATACCTGGAAAGTGAGAATAAAAATGAGGAAGAGAGCCATATAAACGATTCTGTAGAGTACAACTTTTTCTCCTCCTAATCCAATGACAAAAAGCATAATAGCTACGACCCAAATCCAAAATTTTGTCAGTACATCCTTGACAAAATTTCCCATTTTGACCATGAAAGTAGGTTCAGCCCTTTCGTCTTGCCTCAGTTCTAAATACAATAATACCCATCTCATGAATATTTACTGTATGTAAGTCAGAGCAATATCTTTAATCCATAACGACAGATAATAAAAACCTGAAATTGCCGTTCCAGCAGTTGTGGTTGTTACTGTTATACGAAAAGATTCTTGAGCAGCATCCTCGATAGTTGCCTTCCGTTCCTTCCTCTCCATTACAAATTGTCTCAGAGTGATCCAAAACATCAGAGTGTACATACTCTACATAATTTAGTCATTACATTACAAACTCCCGGTCGAAATAATGGTATTTAGTAATGGAAATAAAGACGTGCTAACTGGCTGAGAGACTATTATTGCTGTAATCGATGTACCTTAACTAATATGGGGTAACATGCGAATTCTTTGACTTTCACAAGTCCGATCTCGGCCATATTCACCCCGTCAATGATTTTAGGCAATTCTTGGTCCGTCAAGTCGAGACTGAACACATACTGGGCTAATAATAACAGCTCGGCATATATGACGAGGCCTGGGGACGAAAACAGCATGGCCTTCCTTTGGTTAGGAAACATCCACAGCATACATGCCCACAGTAGCAATATAAAAGTCAACCAACTGTGGTATGTTATACTCCAAGCCTATGATTTCAATTAAACACTTTTAAAAAAAAAACTTCATGCCCATTAGCTGATGTCTTCCTCTACAGTAAAAGTAATAGCAAATGTACAACAATGTACCATATTCGAAAAAAAATAGAAAATTGATACTTAATATGCGATAAAAATTGATAAAAATATCGTCAATGCGATTCTAAAAATTAATGTTTAGGATGAAGAAAAATTTAAATAGTTAGCATTTAGCATATTAGAAATTGGATTGGCATTTTGACAAAAAATCCGATTTATTTGGAGAATCGGTGCTATACCCGTAAAAGTAAAGCTAGAATTACAGATAAGAAGAGGGTTGTAAAATCAGCGAATCATGAGCCAACGGACAATATGATGTTTTTTGGAATGGTCTATGATAATCTGTTGTTGTACATCTAAATTGACTGTTTAAGGACACGATAAATTATGGATACCCTGCATATTTTAATTGTAATTTTGTTAAAAAATAATATACCATCATGATTATATTAGTAGCTATATATGAAGACTTGGCGAAAAGATCAAAGACACTAAACAATCCAGTGATGAGAATTGTGTAACCATCATACTCAACTGCATCTTCGCCTACAAAAAGTTAGAATAACAATCTAGGTCAACGTTTTGATAATTGGAAATAGTTTTAGTATTTTTTTCACCACTGACCCTGACCACTACTTTCCATCGCACAAGAATCTCTGGATGTGACTGACTGGCCCCGACTGAGAACTTCACTTTCCAAAGGACCTGAATGGCTTCGACCGCCACTGCTTCCGTATCTCGTTCGTGGAGCTGTCACCATCAACTACAAACATTCATTTCTGACATAAACATGTGCCCGACTAAATTGCTTCTTTTGTGTGCAAAACTAAATGGCATAGTAGGTGCCACAAAAACTACGGAAATCTAAAATTAAATCATAGTAAAAAAAGTAAGCAGAAAATAAAAAGCAATTTACAGGCGTCGTTTCTGTCTTGGCTCCCTCACCAAAGAAAGTATCTTCCTCACTGCTTCTCTACATGAAAATCCTTTAACTTAAAAATAAAAATTCAACGTGCCTAATCTACAAAGAAATTATAACTGAAAATTGCGTGAAACAGAAATTAGTGACTACATTATTTTTGAACTACTAACTACTTAAACTATGACTACAAACCACTACTTCTTAAAAAGGAACAAAAAAGTGAATGAAGTGGTAGAAAGAAAGGGTTAATTGGTTATTTACACGTCGTGACTTTCCATGCCATCGCACGGTCTGTCTGCGTCCGAGTCTGCCCCCACTTGCACTCCCTCCACCCATTCGTCGTTTATTAAGTACAATGTACTTTTCCTACAATTATCATTGTTAGTTTGGCACTTGAAAATTAATTTTTTGTAGACCCAGAAAAGAAAAAAGTACCTCGGGTCTGAGCAGCGTTTTGGCTTCGTAGATCAAAAGATGAAGAAGAATCATCAGACATATTGGATGCAAGTAACCAGTGTATGGTTTCTCGTTGACCACCAACACCCGAGGATCACCGCTACAATTTGTCTCCAAATAAGCCTCTAGACCGCTGAGTCTACAGAAAAAATTAAATTACAGTTCGTGCTAATTAAGGATTTGGCGGACATCCGACTTATTTTTGGGATCCCCGGAGCTACTTAAATCCCAGTTCAATCCCAAACAGCGGGAGGTACCGTGCCTACTTTAAATACGTGTAAAATGAGGTTAATTTTAGGGGTGACCTAGAATGTTACTGTGTAGATCCCTGTGAGCAATAAAAATCGGATGTCCGGATTTGGATGGAAGATTTATACCTTTGAATGAGTCCATCCTTAGGAATCAACTGCCTTCCATAGGAGACTTGAAAGCCAAGAATGGCAACAATATGGACCAAGACGAATAAATATAAGAAGAAGAGAACGACAGCAAAGCATTTGCTTTTGATGTCGATTTTAAGAGCCCAACTAGTGGCACCGAAGAGAAATACGAAGTAGTAAAAGAAGTTAGGAATACTTGGAATGAGAGAAGACGTGACGAGCAAAAGAGCTAGCGTCAAGTAAGCTCCTACAGACTTTAAAATTTTGCTATTTGTAGATGTAGATGTCTGAACATTGGAGGATAAGACATAAGTGGCAATTGTTGCACAAAGAGCTAAGGCATCCGGGATGGTCCAGCGCAGAATTTCGAGGACTGGTAAATGATTAAGCTTGACGAATCCAATGTGACGAAGGATGGTTTCCTTCAAATTGCACTTTTCGAGGAAATTACCATAGGGCGGCATGAAGAGTAAAACGACCTGGAAAACAATTTGCCCAATGACAGTTGTGAAAGTTAGGGTAAGAGCTAGCTTCAAAAAACGTCCCAGGTGGCCTGTCCAAGTAGAAAACAAGACACGTGTCATCAATCTTCGACATGCATTATACATGATGGAGTAGTAGGGTTCCATAATTCAGTCATATTATTTGATATATAATTATCGGTGGAAATAAGAGCAGGGCATGAGATGCGGGTAAAATAATGATGTACCTTTGACAGTGCGGCTGGTGGGATTGGGCACGAAGGGGAGGTAGGCGTATAAAAGGAGATACAAGATCGACAGAGCACACGGACGAACGGCAATGCCTAGAAAAGTTTATATGAAAAATAAAATATAGGTACGGCTATTATTGTGGAAGAGCTCTCTATAATTTCGACTTTGATTAGAGTAATGTTGTGTGCCAATTAGAGGAGACAGACACACACACCCAACGGAAAAAAGATAATAGCGGATCGATGTGGTTCTTTGATTTGTTTGCTGAAACTTACTTGCTGTTAGACATAGTGGCAGTACAAGTCTGAGGAAAACCGTAGCGAGTGCTACCGACAAATTCCCCGTATCTCCCATTATTGCCTGAAACAAAAGATAAGATTAAAGTCCACTCTGTGCTTTTTGGCAGCAAAAAGATTTACTTCCGATACAAATATTCTCGCTTTATTCATTTTCTTGGCTTATTTTCTTGGCACTTGACTCTCTTTTCCTTTTAGTTTTATTAGGCTTTCCTGTTCGCCTAATGAAATGTTTATGACATGTGTTATAGTGTTTACCTTTTTTACAGCTCTGCACCACAAACATCAATCTCCCTCCTCAAATTAACAACTCCGACAGAATTCCATTCAATATCCCCTGTCAGTCAAACAAACAGATTACACATACTAAAGTTACATTTAACTCTCTCCAGCTAAATATACATACCAAGGCAAATGAGACGTAGTATATAAAAACATTGTATATTCAACTGATGAAGCAAATTAGAAATGAACTCACCTTTCTGCAGATTTGCACACACCCAAAACGATTTATTTACAAACTACGACATTTAAATACAAATGTGACTATTAATTAGGAAAAAGAGAGAGGTGAATGACTAGAGTGACTATCTCCTTGAAGCAATAACAAAAATAAGAACTGTGATCTCCAGGAAGAACTCTTGAATGTGTATAACCTTCTTGCGTGAAACTCCTCCGACCGACTGACTTTTTTCCGTCTTTGCCACACGAATTTTAGTGAGTCAGTCATGCGCCCCGCTCATCACGGAGAAAACTTTCTCTTCTTCGCTATACTCCAGTAATCATCCAGCGAGTCCAGCAGCAAGGTAATAAATATGACACAATAGCCAGGTTGATCGTTGATGATGATGACTCTTTTCTTACAATACGAAAGGTCATTCTCTATGTCTCTTATTACTGGACTAAATCCTTCTCCAGCCAGTCTGTCTGTCTCATTTTACAGACAGGACACTCAAAATCTGAATGGATTTCATGAATGGCAGATAACGTCTACTTTATCATCAGCCATAATAAACTAAAGACCTGTCTGTGTTGATACTGAAACAATGTTCGCGGAATTCGTAATGGGGAATTCCTCCTACCTTTTAATTCAATCTCCCTGCTCTAGTTAGACACAAGAAGAGGTCAAGCATTGAAATCAATAAACAGAAAATATTCATTTACAAAGTTAAAAAGGTAAACCCTGGTTTTCTTTATTTGTTGAGCTCGTATTAAAATTCTGAGTTATGGCAAAAATATTTAAAACATTTAGTAAAATGGGTAAACACTTTCTATACATATATATTAATTTATGCGTATATCCGTTAATGAAAGCACTCTGTAAATAGGAAAGATTCCAGCGAATGGTAAAGGTGACGACGAACTCCACCTAGTCCGTGATTCTCGTCCGGGTAACTCTGAAAAAATGGAATATTTGAGATAATGCATACAAAAACATTGGATCAAATGGTAGCAAAAGACATTCCAACTTACTTGTTGTCTAAAAAGAATGTCTGCTTTTTCCAAGGCCCTTGACAAAATCATAGACTGCTGATAATGCACATTGTCATCTGCATTGCCGTGAATCAAATAGTAGTTCTTTTTCCTGAAATTTTCGATATGATTAACAACATCACTGTTGTTGTAGCCGATAAGGTTATCTTCTGGTGTTGGCAAACCCATATAACGCTCCGTGTAAATAGTATCTGCATAGAAATTATTCACAAATTAGCTATCATCACTAAATATCGACCAATATGCTTATAATTATCATTATCATACATTCAAGTGTCTACCATTAAATATAGTTTCTAATTAACTTTAAGTATCGTATGGCTAATTATCTGAAATAACCAAAACTACTATAATGGGTCAGACAAATTAAAACTAACGATGTTATATTGGTATATATAGGTCTTTAATGCGCATTTACCGAAACCTATTAGAAAAACATTCAACAAATGTATGCCAGTTCGTGCACAATAACAACTTACCGTAGAATAACCAGCTAGTAACTGGAGCTACTGAAATTCCGCATTTGTAGATGCCTTCCACGTCTTTTCCCATAGCCATTGCAGTAGAAAATCCTCCATAACTCCATCCTGGAAATTGATTTAGTATTTATTCAATGTTATACTCATGAATGATTGACACGATTATTGGAAAAGCATTGAGTTTTTAATGACTTACCCCAAATAGCTGTTTTATTAGCGTCGATGAAAGATGTGTTCTCAATTAGCCATCTGCTCATCATAAATCAAACCACATTACTTTTATTTTGATAATTTGCGATAAATGATAATAATTTTGTACAATTCGTATCACAATTACTTTACGGCTGTTATCTGATCGTCAACTTCAACAGTTCCCAAGTTTCTGTAGAGCGTGAAAAGCAAATCGTCACTTTGTCTTCCAGAGCCTCTGCCGTCAATGAACCCATAAATAATATTCTTAGAAGTGACAAGAGAAGTTCCCCAGTCAATGCCAAACCGACTAACAATTTTCTGAGAACCAGGACCTCCGTACCTGAAATATCAGCGTAAATATCCTTGATTCTGTTAGGCAAATCAGCAAATCTAATGATATATCTAGGAAATATTGTTACTCACACGTCAATTAGTAGCGGGTATTTCTTTGTGCTATCAAAATCATGTGGGACCTTTAATCGGACTTTCGCAAAGAATCCATCACCAACAGGAACTTCATAGTCTTTAGTAATAGGAAGACCAACAAACATCAGTTTATCACGTAGATTATTGTTTTCGGTCCATTTATTTGACACTTCTAATTTCTATTAGGAAATAAAAACAAAATTGAGATGATTTTCTTGAAATAGTTGATTATATAGTTAGTGTACACATAGCTTATTATATTACCTCAACATCTCTTATGACAGTTTCAGGGACATCAGGTCCACTACACACATGTGCAAAGTAGCGATAGTCTTTAGAATACTCTGCAGAGTTGACTAAACAAGATTCATTGTAAGTATTTCGGATGGAACAAGTAATGCATTTCATGTTCATTCCGTCTTCTCCTATGGAGTAAAGATGTGTTTGACTCGGATCGGATTTCCCGTTTTCGTAGTAAGTTCCCACAAAGTAACTAGCATTATTAAGACATCAAATTAAGCCCATCAAAGATACACAATAATTATTTCCTCGGTTTGTGGAAAGGAGAAAATAGTATTACATGGTCTTGAGAGTCTCGTCCCAACCGGAAATTGACTCTACGATGAAATCTCCTCTAGTGACAGGTCTGCTCACGGAATTACGATCAAACATTTCGATATGTTTGTAGGAATATTTCTCTTGCTTTTGACTTGTAATTGTCAGGAAACGATTCCCGTCTTTTGACACAAAGTAAGGAGATGTATCTATCCATCCGTTCGACTGACTCAATTTAAAGAACTAAAAGGGAGATGTTGACAAAATGATACAAAGAGTCCTTTGTAAAATAATTTGAATGATGAAAGAGACTTACTTCTTGGCAGACGGAATTGGCAGAAGGAATATTGACTTGACAGAGATGTGTCCAGGATCGATTTTGATGACGATTCATAGTAACTACTGCGACTTCATCGTCTCTCGACCAAAGCACATTGGACACGTAGTGCCTTTACATCGTCAAAACAGTTTGAACGATTATTCATGCAATATCATCAGGAAATTTCATTAATTTAGTAACATAATGGAAACCTACTCTGTGGGTATTCCAGCCAAAGTAAGGGATACGGGCATCATAAACGATTCTTTCAGGTTAACAGTACTCACTGTCACTGTAGGATTTGGTCTGCCAGACTATCAAATAGCAGCGTATCAAATAATATAACTTAATTAACCTTTGTATACGATTTGTTCATTTTAGATAGCTCCTGTATGTCATGTCAATTAAGGTAAATTATTAGAATAGGTACCTTAGGATATGGAATAGACTCGAGCATAGGATACTGGAAAGGACGTCCGGGGTCTCCATACAACGGAAACTGAATTAAGTCAACTTCCGCATCATTGAAAGTCACGAAAGCTAAGTACGTAGAATTTGGCGAAAACCACATCGCTACATGACTGCTGAACATTTCCTCTGAAATCAAAGGTTAGAATCTTATTAAGTATATTTTATTACAAAAATGAGATTGTTATTTGTAAAATAGGATTAGATACACTTTAGAAAACTTTTAGTGTATCCTAAGTTCTTATAGTCTATACCTTCATAGACCCAATCCGTGACTCCATTGTACAGTGTGTAATTTCCATCATGGGTAATTCGTTTAGTGATATCTAAGGCACTACTTTTGAAGTAAATATCGTTTTTATGCACAAAAGCCAGCGCATTACCAGTTGGAGACCAAACAGCAAGTTGTAAATAACGATCTTCCGGTGTATTTGTCGCTACTTCGTGAAATACCCTAAAATAAAACCACAGAGAATCTCAGCGTATGTACTATGTCATGGACATAATTAATTTTGAAAATGTAACATGTTCGACTGTTTTAAATTGTATCTTGTATGTATCTAGTGTTACCCAGTTTTTCGTTCATAGACATCATAGTAAGCATAAAACGAATGACGATAGATCTAAATAGGGAAAACGGGGCATTATAGCCAGTATAAGATTCATTTTTCCAAACTTCATGCAAAAAAGACTGCAAAAATGTCAGATATTATAGCATACCTTTTGCGAGTCATATGAAACGAGTACAAAATTTTTGTCAGCCGACAGTGTACATTGATACGGTCGCTTCTTCTGAAATAACATTACTAGTTAGACACTGGAGAAAAACATAATGAGAGTAGAAAACAAAGGTATTAAGAAAGACACTTGCATTTGAACTTACCAACTGATCGGCAAAGGTTTGTGCTGAAATCACAACCTCTCTTGTCCCATCGGTTACATTATACAGAATTAAGTCCCCAAACGGAGTAAAATATTGAATTTGGTCCTCTGTGAACAATTATAACATTCCGTTCATGAAAACTTACAAAGCGATAGCGCAAAAATATTGCAAGAGACAATTACCTCCGGACCAGCTGCCATTAAAAGATTTGGCCCCAAATTTCCCACTTAAAATGTCCAACAAGTGTACAGACTCGTTTTTGTTGCCAAAATATCTTTCAGGAACTCCTATAGGTGAGTTGGAAACGTAAACACTGGCACTGATGACGAGAATCATGAGAACAACACCAATACCGACGGCAGTTAAAAACGCTTTTTTATTATTTACAGTTTGCCAAACACTTTGCCGTCTCCCCATGCCCGCTCTACTAGGACCTCCCTCCTCCTACATCGGGAAATGGAATCAAATTAGTATAAGCAATATTTGAAATATAAACATGAGCTTCATAATAAAAATGACATACAGTAATACTAAGTTAGCTATGCAAGATACTATAGAATATAATTGGTTTTCGTGACGTTGTTGGCGAAATGAAAGTCAAAGGCCAAATGAAACGTATTGGATAATAGATGCAATAATAGAGAACACACAGAGTTACAGAGGTAATAAGGACACAATTATGAATGAGATAGTGAAATGAATATTTTTGTTGAGGAAAGAGAACCTGGGAAGGAGCGAGATCCATGCTTGAGTTAATTGTCACAGGCATCCTCTCATTCTTGAGTCTATGGCACTATTTCCAGAAAAATGTCTAAGAAAATGTTTTTGGAGTATTTTACATGAAGAACGTGTGTTTTGTTTGGCTCGAGAACTGATAATGTGTTAGTTATGACAAATACAATGAACTAGATATGTGTCCCGAATAGAAAACTCGTCTCGCAAATCTCGCCTCCGGCTCTATTGTCTCTAACAAACATTATGATATGCATATTATGCATATCGTGGTGATGATGTGAGCCATGTGTGAGTGTAGCAGTGAACAAACACACATTATGTGCAATACACCAAAGATGATATCTCTGATATAACTCTTCTTATTTTTATTGGTTATGCTTTTAGTTAGCTCTAACAGGTAACTTACTTACTAAACTAATAATCTAGGTACTTATATACAGTAGAAGACGGAATGTAATAAGAGATAGTATAACTACCTAATAGCTAATAAGTAATAATAATGTGGCAATCACACCCAACCCAACCACCTGCACCTGTGTCAATTCCTAAGTTATTACAGTAGATAGAAAGGTAAATAAATATTTTTCAATGACTCGGGGAGCAACAAAGTGACAGGTGTCTTTTACCACTCTCCAGCACTACTCTCCAGCTGCCTACACACTTCTTTCAGATTTTATTGATTTTATGATGAATCATTTCCATGAAATCTGAATTTGATGAACTGAACAAATACTTATTGCCAAAAGAATCCGCACTTAAACTGTCCACTACTACATTCCTTCAATTTAAATACACGTCAAGCCAAAACACGTAATAAAACTTAACTATACTTACTCAGCACACAACTTGACACAACTGCCATGTTATTATGTGAGTGGAATTTTTGCAATTTTTGTACACGGCAGAAACACAATAATGCATACGTCACTACAATAATAATAGACTTCCATTCTATGTCACCATAAAACCATTTTCTTTCTTCTCTGCCGATTTCTACTTTTTATGTGCACAAGTTGGCATTGTGCGAAGTGTAATTGTGCAAGGAGACGTAAGGACATATAATTTACTGGGAAACAGAGAAATTTCTGCACTTTACATGTACACTTGTGTACTCTATAGTGTTCAATATGAAGAATATGCCTATATGCATTAATAATATTCTTAAATGTAGAGATAAATATGGAAAATATAGATACATAAGATGACAAGGCACAAAATAAAATCAGTTTTCTTACATCTCCCCCGATATTCGATGACTTTTTATTAGGGAAAACGGCGATATATCGGTGTATATTAGTCTTTCGGTATCCACGGCGTCCTGTTCCTGTCCAATGTTCAGACTCTTCGGGTTCTTCAGAGTAATCGTCATTGTCACTGAGGAGTTTGTAGTCCATTGGTTATAAAAAGTAAGTTGTTTAGCTGCCTTGAATTTAAATCTGAGTCAATTCATTTTATTTTATGATGTAGAAAAGAGTATAAAATTGGATCACATGTTGCTTCTTCCTCTGCCTCTACTTGTGTGTGTGTGAAAGTGATGGAAAATAGCATTTGGAGAGTTGCTGGCAGAGGATTATTATTATTATTAGATGCTCTTCTGCTGTTTGTTGCATGCATATCCCAGCACGATTATTATGCGAGAGATTCCTCAAGATACCAGAAAATCCTCAGGGTCATCAACTCTTCTTCGCTAACCACGATACACAGATGTCGACTAGCGTCACTCTCATACTCTATGGTATACCAAAATCAAGAACAACAATCTCTGACGTTTCTTCTTCTTCATCCATCCAAGATCAAAGATAACTCTCCCAAAGAACAACTCATTTGAGCAGCCTGTCGCCTTTTGTTTCCTCCAACCCTTTCATTTTTACAACAATTAAATTAGACCTTTCAATTTCAACCAAAGTGCACTTACCACAGAGAGAAATGTATCAGATAACATTATGTAAATAAGGGGAATTTTATTTTATGTTGCAAAAATGCTTTAGTGCGAATTGTTCACTTATTTATGACGGAAGGTGTGTGCTCTATATCAACATAAATGCTTTTTCTGCTCTGAATTTAAATAATGCCTTAGGTTAGCTATTACATACAGACTGCATTATAGCTATTCGGTAGCGTTCGTTAACACGTAAACAATTTAAGATAACAATGGTTAGACCTGAATAATTAAACAAAAGGGAATTTTACATTTTTGCAAGACTCAGACTAAAGTTACTGTATTTAAATACCTTCATTTTCACTTACAGAATTATAATTGTAGTGGGTCACACCACGTAAAGCCTACGTTCTACTACATTTCCTTACATAATTACTAATTACCATTGGTAAGTCCAAACTAGTATTCATACCTTGACAGTGTGGCAAGTGGATTTCACTTATTCATATACAGGTTAAAAATAGTTATTTTTCGAATAAAAATGTATATATTAATTCTGTTGTCAATTTAATTATGGTATTATTTAAAAGTGGGGAATTCTTAGTTTTTAATTGCAGATTTTTTGTGAAGACTTTATTTATATTTATTTAGAGTCGCGAACTGTGAAATAAAAAATAAATCTGCACACAGCGAACATTAAAGAGGCTTGGCATAAAGTGATATCTTTGTTTGTCTTACTAGGTATACATCTGGATGCTCTTGCCCTCTGAAGTTTCGCTTTTATATAGGCAACACCTGGGTATGAGTACAAGTAGCAATAAAATGGAATAATGTCTGATATGACAAAGTAAACTATGATTGTAGTAGTTTTGATAAAAAGACAAGGTTGTAAGAAAGGAAATTCCATTCCAGATGAGTGAGAGGGGAATTGTTATTTAGATGAAGAGTGAGAATCGCTTAGCATGGCGATTTATTGTTCTATTTTATTAGTTCATTTTGGTTTAGAGTTACCATTTGAGTGGGTTGCTTTATTTAGCTAGCGGCAAGGAATGTTCCTGTCTCTCTCCGTCATACCGACCGATCCGAATGTTTTTTCCGTCCTTCTCGGAACTGAAAAGCTGATAAAAAGTATTTCCATATTATATTTCTTGGCATGGAATGAGTGCACATAGTTATCAGTACATAAACCTCTGTACATAAATACTGCAGTCCAAAGTACACTCTCGTACATATTTTTATTTATAGCCTCTGCATAATAATAATATTAGAATAAAACATTGTTAGTCTACTAAAACTAGTAAAAACAAAATATTATTATGTACAGCAGTTGAGGTTGAATCTGGTTGAAGGAATATTTATTTTTATGTTGGATAAGGACGGGGATTTTGTGTGGCTGGAAGGATGTCGATGGCGATAAGTAAGCATAATTTATGAGAATTGCAGTTTTTATCTCATCAGAGTCATACCAATGTTTTAGTGGAAATCAATCTAAACGCCAAGTGTGTAGCACATGCTTACATAACTATTATGGTATGAAAAGAATTCTGTGCTACAATGTGGTACGTGTAAACAAACACCCACACAACGGTAGGTAAATAGACGCAGAAATAAATCTTGGAGTTGCTACTTAGAAAAGTAGAGCACTTTGGATATGATAAGCTTTATTTTGGTAGATCTTCTGAGGGAAGCCTCGTGTGAATATGTATAATGATGGCAATGTGGATGCAGACTCTTCTGTCCTCTTCCATCAATCCTCTGTCGTTTAATAAAAAACATGTTTCTTCATTCCATGCATCAGATCCATTACATCAGTAGCAGTTTAGCACTTTTTTCTATTGCATTCCCTCTCTCTAACTATTCAATTCAGGTTTGAGAATCTCTCTCTCTCTCTGTCTGTCTCTCTATAGTATAATTGGTGTATATCTACAGAGTATTCGATATAGATAATTGTATGAATTGTATAATTGTATATGAGTTGGCCATTTCCAGATCGTTGTTTGTATACAAAAGTGGGGCTAAGGATTGTAAACACTGATTGCATTATGTATACTATCAGCCTTTAGACATAGGAGAATGTGAATCATTGGACCCGTCCATATCCTTTCCATGAAGCTTTGACTAGTCTCGTACGTAAATGATATAGGAGAGCAGCAGAAGTGGATGGAGTCTGTTGCTGGAATAGTACAAACTGAACTCACACTTCAACTGAACTTGGCATTCTGTCATGAGACTCCGTCCGTCTCACTACTCTTCCCATCTTTACATACACGGGGTGAGCAGAGATTTTGTGCACGTCTCAGAAGAACTACTCAGAAGGAGTTAATGGTAGTTAAAAGTGAGCAAAGTCAAAGGTAGGTACATACATATTAATAGTTTCAGCAACCTTCAAGTTGGATTATCTCTTTAGTCGAAGATTCTCTCTGTGGGTGAAGAGAGTGAGCTCATAGTTCATAACTTATGAGACATCTAAATATTGTGGCTGACTAAGCGAATCATTAAAGATAATGTTTTACACAGTTATGTACATTTGGATTACGTGAGAGCCAAGTCACTCATTCATTACTTCATTAGCCACCAACATTCTACTAAGTGATTGTGTCATGTCAACTTTTCTGCTATAACTCTCATTAGAATGTCATATCAGACCGGATACTATTAAATATGAATACTCCTCCTGAATTACGTGTAACCACCTCTTGAGATGTTGAAACACGTCACATTGGCACGTGGAGTGTCCCCAGCCCCTAGTTCCTCATCCTCATCTTCATCCTCCACAAATGAGGGGCTTTTATCCCGAACCGGAAGTCGCCTCAGTCTCTCCGACTCCGCTGTAAGTCTATTTTTATTTATTTAAGTACATTAACATTAAATATACCTATGTAAATTAGTCTTGAATAACTGCAGACTGTTACTTTGTGTGGGTAGGACTGTTTTAATTATGTATGCATACCTGAGTGTAAACACACCTAAGAATGTGTGCAAAAGTGCAAATTATCAGTATTAGTACAACTTAAGTACATTAAGATATTAAGAGAGTGACATAAGAGTGACATAATAGTGACATGCCATGTGTGTGCCATGTAGATTGTAGCTATTAGCATCTCTCTATGACATTATCACTGTATAAGAGTAGATATACAGAGAGGCGATATAGAGAGTTGCATCAAGTTAAGTGGCAGCATGCAGATGTTTTCTTGCAAGTAATAAAAATAAAAGATGAGATAGGATCATTGGAAAGATTCCCACAGTTCAAGTCAAGTCGGACCTATTGTAATGTGAGTATGCAATTGAAAGACTATATCTATTTAACTATTCATTGTAATGCAATCCCAGGATTTAATACACACTAATACACTGAACTCAAGAACAGCTCCTTCTGTTTGTTACTGTACTACTCTACATACATATTATAGTAATCTAGTAGTAGATATAGTGGTTGTCGGAAAGGGTACTTTAACCACAAACTGGTTTTGTTTCAATGAATCTGTTAATTGAAGACATGCAATCCTTCGGATATCGATATAGTGGTTAATTTTCCAAAGGTAGTGGAATTAAAGCTCTTTAGGACAAACACAAGTGTTATTATATTATTCAGATTAAGTGTAATTGTTGATTTGGTTTGCCGATGGGATTTCCTGTGCACCTTTGTGCATCCCATGTCCATGGTCCGTGAGTCTGTGGTGATGATAAGACACAAAGGAGGAGGTTTGGTTAGTGCAGATAAGGATATCCGACTTTTTCAGTCAACAACGGGATGCATGGGAATTCATAACCGTTTCTCATCCAACTATAAACGAACTAATTGTTAAAATGCACAGTTCTTTTCCCTTCATCTACTCCCAGCCGCATGCAATTCACTCATCTCCATCCATTCACAGTTTATTTTATTCGGACACTTCACCGACGAACCATCAACATGTGCGGTGGCCACTGTGACAACCGAATCTACAAGGTACACTCCCTCATTGTCCATTTTTACTCTATCTCAATCATCTCTATTCATAAATTCAGATGTACTACTTTCCACAATATTTTTCAAATAGTACTTACTCAATACTTAACTGCTTGAGTACACTATTTTAATAAATGAATCAGAATCACCTAAACAGGAAACGGTTCTGATTTGTTTATGAATAAGTACCACTCATAAAAGCACTTAAAATTACAACAGTAGACGCACCAAATGGATTTCATCTGATTTTCCAAACATTTTAGCCCAAATACATTCAATACATTACACATCAAAGTCATAAATAGAAAGTAGCAGCAGGTTCAACAGAGTGAAGTGCCATTATTATTGAATGTATTTGTGTGGCTCCGTTTTAAAGGTTCTATTTTTCGATTTCCGGTGTAAAAGGAGCATACGGGAGATAGATATACAGATTGGTGCATATGGTGAGCAGAGCAAGACCTTTTTTGTTGTTGCAATGAAAGTTGCGGGCGGATTGCCCTTTAAAACTCTCAGCCCCGTTTACTCGTCTTCGATAGTCTCTTTTCAGAAGGTTCCGTTGGGCCCATGCATGTTCACATTTGGAGATTTGAACTACTTCTATTAGTGATCCTACTGTATGTATATCCATGTCGGTTTTCTATGTGCAGTAGCGGAGAGGATTTAAAGTTACGTAACTCTAAATACACACATGTGTGTACTTTTATTAAGTATCAAGTGTGCAGCAGGGCTTAGCTATACAAGTATTAGGGAGTTTTAGCGATAATAATAAGTAGTATAGAGGATTTGGGGAAGGGATTAACATCCGCATGAGAGAATGAAGAGACAGAAGTCTTTTGTTTATATGCAGACGAGTTTGTGTGTGGATCAGGAGATTGAGTTTGTACATCTGCTCAACTAGTCCTCTTCATCCGGTCATCTCAGTCTCACTCACTCCAGATTATATTACCAAACTCGTGCTATCGTCTCAAATCCTCTCTGTCTCTCCCTTCTTGCTAATCCATATGTTAAGTACTACATAGATACAATATAGCACACGAACACAAAAACTTTTCTATACAACTAGATCAAAAATCTAGGCTTAATCATATTAATAATACTATAGCCATATAGATATAAATAATAGTACCACGCGTAGGTGGGGAGTATAGAGTATTTTATTACGCAGTATGCGGAGAGACAGATAAAAACGTAAAAAGTGAGATGAAAATGCATGTAAAGGACCGTTCCGCTAACATAAACCAGAATAACGAAACAAAGGCAAGTCGACAATGGAACAGAATTTTATAATCTCTTGCTCCTCTCTCGACTACTACAAATAAATGTCTGGCTGGCTTTTTTGATCTGCTCTGCCCTATTATTTCCCACTGCACATTTTTTTGCTACTTGATGATCTGAAAGCGTAAAGAGCAAAGAAGAGAACTGTATGGTTGACTGTGAATACGTGAAGTGTCAGAATGTCACGCTGGCTCTTTCTGCTTTATTATTCTGATTATCTCATCTGCTTCTACTATACAGTAGGTACTTATACACAATCCCTGCTTAGAGTTGTGGTATGGGTACTTATTTTAATGTCTTGTCCACTTTTACTTGACGAATTGCTGCTGCAGGCAAACCATTCCACATGCGACACCAATTACCAACATCCTGTGTCCACTTGCTCCAATTCAATTTATAGCTACTACTGCTATGCGGCGGATAATACTCAGTTTAGACATGCCTATAGAACGAGGACATTTTATACCAAGTTCAACCCAGGATACAGGGAGTAGGATTTAAAGGACCAAGGGCGTGTCAACCTCACTGTGAATAAAAAACGGAATTCTGCGTTAAAAACGTAGAATTGTAGATACTAAAAGAGTACTTTCTATTGTATAGCTAATCCTGTTAGTGTGACATGCATGCGTAATATTTTAATTTGATTTGACAACTCTTTGTTCAAGGGGAATGCCTATTGCGTAGCTAAACTTGATGAACTAACAGAGTTGTGGGTTGTAGTGTACTATTTATTAGTGTGGCTAATAATAAATAATGGGCAAGGCAAGAATTACTTATTAATTATAGGTTGATCATAGTATTGTGTAGTAGCTAGGTACTACTGTGTACTTGAATGAGTGAGTAATCGTGTATATAAGTAGTATTGATAAAAGTGCAATTATTGGAGGTAGACAAGGTGGGATTGACTTGTAATGCAGTGATCGAGCGTGTACAACGGAGTCGAGTGTATCTGTCTGTAGTACAATTCATGCTCTTATGAATTTGTTTTGTGTACTATGTTGATAATAATTGGCGAAGCAGGGCGTGCCCCATTTACGTTTCCGGTTAGGCTGTGTACTAGCAGCAAGGAGGATTGCGTAGCTCAAATATTTCAATGTACAGGAGGAATGGCAGCAGTTTTTCAATCTTTATCTGTCCCTATCAATCGAATTCGTAGCAAGGCTACTATCTCTAATAATATCAGCGTCAGCAACAGCAAAGTCTCCTGCATCCTGCTTGATTTTTATTGGTATATAAGATACTTTGCATTCTTTCTTAAGTAGCAACTAAAGACTGTCTTTTTTATTGTGTGATGTGGTTTGACTGTCTCCTCTTTACACAATTACCAACTTGATTTAAAATGTTATAGCTATAACTTAATGATATAGCATGTCCCATAATTATAAGGCATATAGCATGTAAGTATGCATTTAATTGTAAAAATTGTATAGCATCTTTCTTTAATAAGCCTATTATACTGAAGGTAGATACAAGTTCAGTGTCTGTTCTAAGGAGGCAGGTAATAATCTTTGTGATGAGGTAGTATAGTTGTATGTAGGTAGAAAAAAGTAGTATATTTGGTAGCTGATGCAGAATGATTTCTATGTCCTTGCTGCAGGGAATTATGCCCCGGAGCTGTAGTAGTGTTACCTTAAGAAACATTATTGACACTCGCACTCTTACTTGTTATCTTAATAATATGAGTGAGATTCTTGGCTATTTTACTACTTGTATAAGAGAGTAGAAGGGTCAGGTAGTATAAATGAGAATTGTGAGATATGATGTTGTGGAATGTTTGATTGTTGGTTCCCAGACTCCTCTGAGGGTGATTTGTTCAGTTCTCCGCCCCGATATCCAGTACAAAACCGTGGGCGTCACAAGTACAACAACCAGCGAAGAAGTCGTCGCTGCCATTCTAGCCAAATGTAAAATCCGCTTTAAGGACCCTCGCCTTTTTTATCTACTCATGGAAATTGACATCCGGGGACACAATGGTATTACAATTATTTACATTACAGGTTTACGAGTGTGAATATTACATTTACTTTTGTAGGAGCATCTCTTTGTGTCGCATGTATGGCCTAAAGGATCAATTTAATAGTACACTCTAATAAAGTAAATAAAGCATGGTGACCATGAGAAATGTAATACTAGGACGTGCTTATATGTTGACACATGTTGTAAGATGATAATAAATATAGAGGTTTCTGTGGTATAATGTAGATTAGTTAGATAGAGTAAGTAATGTGTTTGGAGGATGGAAGATTTAGCAATGTAATAAATATGAGATGATCCTAGATACTAAAACGTGTTTGATGGTGAATTAGGAACGTTACAAAATGCTTCAATTGACCTGGAAGACTCTTCGATGCCGCTACAATTGCTGGAATGTTACCCCAGAGGTCAAGCTCGTTTTATTCTTCGAATGAGAAGGGGAGGGAGTCTAGTCAGGGTTTTCGACGGATCGGGGGCCATCGCTGTGAGTAAAAAATTCTATTCAACTGCATGCTGCGTAGTTTATAGTTGTATACATCCTGTTGATGATAAAAAGACTAGTTATGATAATGTTATTAATAGTGACCTTCTTTAATGATAATTACTAAAATCTGTTCTATACTTGATTGCAGTGGCAGTACAAAAGTCTGCTGATCTCAGAGAAGACGACGGCTGGAGAATTGATTGACATTCTCTTCAGATACAGCAGTCCGCATAACAATCACCACTTCACCCTACACATTGTAAGAGTTATTACAAATAATGATGTAATTATTATATGTAAGATTGAATGAATTGCAATGAATGAACTTTGATAAATTAGGAAGTGAACGATTATTACCGACTCCTGGACTATGACGAAAGAGTTTTGCCGTCACAAGAAGAAGTGTCAAGGTGGGGCGAAATGCGGTATCTTATTTATATTTAGGATATACTGTATGATATGTTATATCAATCTTTGACTTGATATTAAATATGTTTTTACAAAATTAAGGTGGGGCGATGTGCGGCTTGTCTTGAGAGCTGTGTCAGTGTCCAGCAGTTCCTCATCAACGCTCTCCCTCTACGACAACGTTACCAAGGTCTTTATTTTAAACTCACTCGCTCAGTAGACAGAGGACATCCTTCGTCTCGATCTGTTGTTCTAATTGAAATTAATAAATTACAATTCAACTCAATAAGTTCATCATTAGCTAAAATGAGTTCAAGGAATAATGAGAAACTTGATTTTGTGCAGACTCACAAATGGAGAAGAAAATCGAGCAGCGACTACGAATTGTCCGAAGCTTTTTTCGTCTAAAACAATCTCTTCTGGTCCTGAGTATTGACCCAATCGCACCAATTAATAACTCTAAGCTACCAGTAATATTATTATCATACTTATAGGTATATGCATTATAATATATTATTATTATTAGTATGTTGCTCCTACATACTTTGTTATACAATTAACGGAATTAATTGTACCTAGAGGTTGTTTCTTCTAGTAGTTATGTTATAATTGCTATGTACGTACTACTTATGTGTGTGAGTACTGGGAAAGGGTACTGTACGAACCAAAAGATATTATAGCTACTACTAGTGTAATACCATCAACTAAATACCATACCAAGAATGAACCAAAATATTATGTTTGTGAATAAATTCAGCAACTTTATTACAAGTACACGCATACGGAACAGAATTGTTTCAGCCACACAGAATATCTTAGTATTCGGGTCATCATATTCATATTCATAGGCACAAAATGTCAGTAGTTTTTTAGGTAGAATCACTAATACATCAATTAAAAAACTTTTGTATGTAAGCGTCAAACACGATTTATAAATTGTATGTATCATCATGAAGAGTTATTTTCGGGCGAAGCTTAAATAGTCGACTTAACAGTTGGAGTCCTTACACTTAGAGTTGTGGAAAAAGCTACCAAGTAACAACAATCAATGAGTTTAGTTTATCGGCTGAGATTGCTCCGTTAGTTACCTAACGTAAGTTTCGATATACAATTACATTCGTACAGTATTTTTATGTAGTATTTTAGTATTTAGTAGTTAGTGATGAATACATGTAGTAATTGTATGTCTTGTGTCTGTTGACGTTGCTCTGTTGACGTCGCTCGGTTGAGAAGAGAGCAACGTCGAGGTTTTTGGTACATGTCCGGTTTTGGGGTTTTTGGTTTTGTGGGGTTGGTTTTGGTATAGAATATATTTGAAAGGTAGAACAATAGAGACAAACGGAATTGGAGAGGAGGCGAGGGCGAGGCCAATATGGATTATGGAGAGACGGAGTATAGTCTGATGAATAGTATTTCTAAGAAAATGTCTTTTGAATCTAACCGAATAGTTGGTCGTCACAAACACACAGATTATCGAATCGAAATTGGAAATCACATTAAATGGCATTCAGCTGCTGGGCACGGCGAGATGCGTGGTGGGGATTGGCAGTCGACGAGTGGTACTGTTGTGCATTATGGTGCATTTGGTGGTGGTGGTTGTGGTGATGGTCGTGGTCGTCGTGGTAGTCGGATTGTTGCTGCTGCTGCTGCCACATCGTCAACTGGTCAAATGGTCCTTCGTCATATTCTTCGAGTTCGTCCAGCTGACGCATGTCATAATCCTGCATTCTACGATGACTGTGGCTGGGGGGTAATAGTACTCCTTGGTTGCTGCTGCTGCTGCTGCTGTGGTAGGGCCCTATTAATAGTATCCATTGTTATCATTAAAAACTATTCATTATTATCCCGATTCATTAGCAATCAATTACCAAGATTAATTCTTAATTAATTAGCTATTAATTTACGAGTCCTACTCCTTATTAAGTAGTTATAAACACTCGTGATCAATTAATTAGCAATTAATTGAGTACAACCTTGCTGAAGATTATTCCTGGACATGAGTTGGTGTTGTTGATGCTGCGGCGGATGGTGTAGCGAAGGGGATGGGAGGGACCGATTGACGGACCCTTGTCCAGCTGTCATCATCATCTGGGCGGGGACAGGTGTTTGGGGAATTGTGGTGATGGTCGGGGCGGGCGGATGGGTAGCTTTCCAGTAGGCCTCCAAATACTCGGCCAAGTGCTCACATGCATCATCCAGTTGATTCTCGTCCAAAATGACATCGAACATCTCCGGAGGACATTGAGCCAACTTGTCGGCTGCTACCATCTGAACACTGAGGTTACGGGCTTGCGACTTGCCTCGAGATTTTATGAGCCGTTGGAGGACCTGTTCAATAGTAGCACAAGAAAAAGTTTTACAAATGGCCTGCTGAGTCACTATATAAATACCTAAATACATTCTAGAAGGAATTATTATGATGATTAATAGCGTATGGGACGTAATGAACATTTGTGCAATGTAATGGAAATACTTTAGGCGATGAAATACGCAGGTAAACAATGATGGGGGCCAATGAAGTTTTGGCTAGCTGACTGGGATGGTTAATCGTGTCACAGTCCAGCACCACCAGTTGCAACGTCCGAGCCAATTCGAAAATTCTCTCTATTTCTGCCTGAACTTCTGCCATACACGTGGATCTAGAATTCGACCGTTCCATTATCGCTCGCTTGGACGGGTTGTTTAGCAGGGAGCGTTTCGCCAGGGATATGTCCGCCGTCACTCGCGTTATTATTATTCTACGAAAACAGAGCTTCCCGTCATTTTCATGTCACACGATATCCAAATCAATAAAAAGGAGAATGTTATTGCATACAGTGAAAATATGCCAACTCACCTGCCCTCGAATTTATGTTTGAGGAAGTCAAAAATGGCTTTCTGCATCATGTCCGTGACCTCGTAGCCCTTTAAGGACGGACCGACGAGGACCACGGGTCTCATCGAAGGCACCACGTCGTAAGGAGGAATGTTTTCCTGCTTCTTGAAGAAAGGCTTTCGTTTTTCCTTTGCCGGAGGACTCGTCAGAGCCCCTTTCCCCAGTTTTGCGTTTCCTAAAGAATCGGAGTCTTCTCCTCCCGTCGTCACTTCTACGCCGTAGTGATCTGCATAATGTTTACAGAGAACATTACTTTTATGTGTCATCTGCTCAGTTATTTATACATTCGCGATCTGCATTACATTATGTAAATACGTGACACATTCACAAGATTAGCATATTTAAATACATATACGAGCACATAATATATTATTGCAGAGAAAGAGAGAGAGACAGTAGAAAAAGCGACACGAGCATCGAGTTGTACATACGATTGTTACCTAGATTACTCGAAGACGACGTTTTGGAAGAGTAGAGTTTGGAATTTCGTGCTTGTGAGTGAAGCAAACGAAGATTTTCAAGTTTGACTGGCGACGGAATGAATCCGACGTCACAACCTTCTTTCACAAGACGACCGATCCACCAATTGTTGTCGTACTTTTCCTAAATAAATGCAGTTGCACATTAGGGATCCTGTATATACGATTACTCATGATGTGCATGCAAGATAGATGAAGCATTGAGTCATTGAGCATGCAGCACAGTCGAAATAAGTAGTACATGCATATAAGACTCATTCGGATGGTACGAGCACAAAAAATGACCTTTATGTGAAGAAAATCCCGCATGCCAAACGAAATGGCACTTCCATGAACAGGCGAGTCATCGTCGACGGACCCATCGTAACTGACATTCGTCCTCACAGCAAAGGCCACGGGTTTCGTCTGCAAATTGAAAAACAGCCTCATCGTACCATTGCACAAAATAATCCTAGGCAATGCGATTACGTAGTACATGATTAATTCCTTTCCACAGCCCAGACAATTGCTAAGTCTGGAAATGTTATAATTCTTTATGAATGCATGGTAATAGTAATAATTGTAAGAGAAATGTAAAAAAGAGAGAGAGAGGGAGAGTGGAGATATTTTAGAAAAGGACTCTGCACTCGACTTGTTAAGTACCCGGGCTTTCTCCAGCTGTGTTAGGGCCTGTCGCTCCGTCTCCCTCCTCAACACCTCCCGTTCTTCGTCCAGCGACAGGTCTGATGACGGTTGTGAGTAAGTCGAGTCTGCTGAGCCCTGGAATTTCCACAGCCAAAAGTACAAAGGCGATTAGCCAAGCGCTTCTAAGCAAGTGATCTCGCGTGTAATCTTAAATAACTCAGACCAACGAACGACAAATGAATAAATGAATAACTGAAATGACTAAAGTGGGGGGCAACTAATCCAATCACAGACAATCTAAGTAAGTACTACTATAATAATATCGTTCTAGAAATTAATCTACTTTCTACATCTAGATAATAATGATAATAATAATAATAATAAAATTACTTTATATGTCCAGTCAATCAATCAGGCAACTACAAAATCTACTTTTTCTACTGATACTAATAAATTAATTATTCACAGAATAAAGGATATTTTTGTCGTAGGAAAAGAGAGTGACCTGAGTGAAGAGCTTATTGTAACCTTGCTGAGTGTTTATCATAATCCTCCATAATTTATGAGTGATTGAGGGTAGAGTGTTTGGCCTGCACCCCACCCGACTGACTAATAGTACACTACACGATGATGTCAGTACACTCACTCAATCAGTCAGTCAGTCTGTCTCTGCGGAGAGACACTGCTGCAACTAACAACAATTCCAAACTCAAACAGCCACCAGCCAGCCAGGCAGACCAATGCCTAGTACCTACCTACTACTAGTCATCATACCCGTTAGTTCCAGTAGTAGTCCAAGTCCACCCAGCACATACAATATTATAGGATCACTGGAATGGAAAAGTCCGTATATGGAGAAAGTAAGTAGAAAGCTAGCACACAATACTACAGAGTATTTCTTTGCTCCAGTAATGTGACTTTCTCCGCTGTAGTCATAGTCGTCGTTCGTATTCGTAGTAGTACTAGAAACTGTTAAAGTAGTAGTATTGTACTAGGAGTCCTCTGTAGCCGGTTTACTTATCGATTGTCTCGACTCTACGCGCAAGAGCCTATGCGTGTATGCAGTCTTTTCCTTTTTACATCAAAAACATCAAAACCAATCAAAGAAAACTCAATCAGCTTGGACAATTAAAGACAACCCCGAGGTGACACATGGCTTTCACCCCATCCCAATTTCTGGACATTAAATAAATGTGGAGAATGAATTGTTGATGAGGAGCCAGGGGGAAATAAAAATCCGCAAGTGCAATACATAATTTAGAGGATTGAAAGAAATGGCTGGAGACAATTTATTATTCCTTTGTTTGGCATTGGTTTTGAAAAAAGCTGTCTTTTCTCCTGCACGAAATTAATGACAGGAGAATTGGATTTTGGTAAAATATTTGTTTGGCAGAGAGGCCATGGGCTAAGAGTATGTTGTTGGCTGGGATTGTATGACATAGATTGTAGTTTTCACAGAGATATCAATGGAATGGCCACATTAGAAGGGGAATACCAGAGTTTGTATATTTATGTTATAGTGGTTTGAGGGTTTTAGGTACTTGAGAGATAACTAGACTAGGAAGTGGAAGAGTCATTGGAAATCCCAGACAAGTAGGTACACACACACATTTACTCATTCATTCAATCAATGATTGTTGGCGTTTGAATTCAACCCATCCCGCCCGCCCAAAAGAGAAAATATTTTAAAATTACCTTTCGATGATTTGAAAACATCTTACTGTGTTGATTCTTGCGACTCATTTTGAAAAATTGAACAGAAAACTTATAATATTAATAGTAATAATGGGAATAAAATTAATTGTGTCAAGAAAATGAATATTTTGGTGTTTCCCGTGGTGGCTGCTTCGGTGCCAAGCTCATGGTAACTACTACTGAGAGATTCCTGGTCTAAAAATAAATATAGTTTTCCTAGGGACGACACACAACATCGTCGAATGTACAGACATTAAACACTGTACATCTACTACCCGACACAACCCCGACTTGATGATGTTCCCAATTGTTCATTGAAAGAGTCACACACAAACATACACACAACAGAAGAGGCAATACTTTTGCTAGTAAAATAGTTCACATCAAAGGAAAGGAAACACTTTTAGTACGGTGGGTGAAACAAAACTAATAGTAACTATTTTAAAGTAGCATTCAACTATCTACTACAAGAATAAAATTGCATTGCAATTCGACTCTATCTACGTATAGGTAAAGTTATCTACGAAAGAAAAGAAGTTTGTATCATTATTATTGTGGAAAGAGAGATAATAGGGAGATAGAGGATATAAGTAGACAACGAAAACTACGTACACATTTGTTACGATACGTTTTTTATAGTAAGGACAAGGGAAGTTTATAGTTAGTAGAGTTTTATCTGTTTTCTACGGATTAAGATAAGATAATAAGAGGCGGAGGATGTTTGGATACATAAGTAAAGTGTATTATTAAAAGTAACCTAGAGAGAAACAGAGTTTTAGTTGTTTTGGTGGAGTTGCTAGAGGTAAAAGTGAGATAGAGACAATTTTTATCAAGATTTGAGGAGGAAGAAGAGTAGCAGAAAAGCTCCAAAGTAAGCGAAAGCGTCACGGAATTCCCCCTGCAAAGACAATGACCAACGACAGCACATTTTTGGAAATAGTTTTCGAATTTTGGTCTGAATTACCTGAGAACTGGAAATGACTGGCTCTTCAGGTTCCAGGGTGTTGTTCCGTGTCGGCCGCCGGGACATGTCTTCATTGTGCACGATCATATATTCACATGTTGTCACGACGGAAGGAGAGTCTCAGGTCAGCAGGACAGGACAGAGAAGAGGAGGACCACTAGGAGCAGCAGAGGAGTTCAGCAGAGACGAAGACGACACCAACTACTGCCCGGCTAATCACTCTGATAATCAACAGTTTGCGGAATTTTCACAGATTTTCAAGCTTTGTTGTCTTGTCGTCAGTTACTGTTGTGGACTCCAGTCCAGTTCAGTTTTTGTCTCCAGAGTTCCAGTGTTCTCTCCAGCCAGTCCATTCCTCCATCCCACAGACAGACACATAAAGTACGTAACTTGAGTGGAGTATATAGTTGTTGGGAACAGCCAGAGCCAGTATACAACGACGACACATACGAGAAAACCGTTCAGGCGCACAGGTTGCTACAACCGACTTGTTTTATCGATTATCTGCAGAGACACACAGACAGACTCACTCCACACAGACTCTCTCTTTCTCCAGTCTCCAGCAGTCTCCGCTCTCTCCAACACCAACCAACAACACCGTCTGTCTCCCTCTCCGACCGAACTACTAAATATCAAACGGGCATCCCACACTCAGTTTTTCCATACAATGCCCACCACGTACTTTTAGCCAACTAAAAAAGCTACCTAATCCTACCTACTACTCCACTACTCCCTGCCTGGCCTACCTAAAACTTAACTTAGGGTTCAGTACTACTCCCTACTGTCCTTACATAATAACTAAATAAAACTAACACACCAATACTACTTTACTTACTACGACTCTCTCCCGGACTCCGTGTCCGTGCTACTACTATTATAATAGTCAAAGCTCAAAGGCACCCACCACCAACCACCATAAAACTACAAATATTCTATCTGTCATGTACTTTTACAGCCCAGAGCATTCAATTTTCATTTTTCTCAACGAGAACCACCACTAGTAGTCACTAGTCACCTTCATTTCTTCTTTAGTGTATACGTATGCCACATTTTACGCAGAATGTACGCACTTTCTTACGCATTCTCCGTCCCATTAAGAAAATCTTGACTATTCTTGACTCCAGGCAATTCTCCATCTACACAATGACCATAACAATTAATTTTAGCATTAGTACACACATTTCATGATACATCCACAATAATATCCACGATCATCATCATCATCACATTAATATTATAAAAGTAGAACTACAATAGAGATTTGGCGAAATGGGATATGACATGGGAATGTTTTAATAACGTTTTTGTACATAAGATGAACCGGGAGTCGTCCGGATTGGAGATTAGATGGGGTAAGTACCGTAGACGGCTGTCGGGCTGGAGGAGAAAAAGAGGTACTACTCTGCTCATCTATTAGACTACTCCTCGCTCGTGCTCTTCCACAACAACAGTAGTGTCTCTTCTGAGTGTGCATTGCATACATATTGGATGTAGATGTAGAAGAAGACGGAGGAGATGTGGCTCCTGATATTATTACGATGATGGTGTGTTTTAGTTTTAGTTGTACAGAGTTGCATTAGTTGTTGTAGGTGCCTTCGGTGATGTGACTGACTTACTGTTACTGCTCCGTGCATTGTATTAAGGAGACATAGAGAGTATTGTGGTAGAGGAAGAAGGAAGGTGGACGGAATGGAAGAGAACGCATAAATGAGTACTATTGATTATTTTAAGGGGAGGTAGTGGGATCGCAACTCGCAAGTAGGTGATTAATGAGCTGGGAGGTGTACAGATTGTGGGAGGCAGCATTTACCCGGGCGAGAAATTACCCGGGTATATAAACATAAACTGTAATTCCCTGATGATGAACAACCGACCCCTCAAGTAATTTCTGATCGTGTACGTACGTACGTAGCAATCCCTTTACTTCAATTTCACTTCATGGCGTCACTCAGCTAGTCACACTCATAAAACATTACACGCCATGTGTTTTTAATCCGAAATATTTAATTCCATTTTCATTTATATTCTCTATTCTATTAAATATAGTAATTAATTCTCATTAATAATTATGGCTGACGACCTGCAGAGGTACAGTCTTCGTTGGAACGACTTTTACGCCAACATCCTCTCTGCCTTCAAGACCCTCAAGGAGAATGAAGAGTTCGTCGATGTCACCATTGCCTGCGATGGCAAGAGTCTCACGGCTCATAAAGTCATCCTCTCTGCTTGCAGCCCCTTCTTCCGACAAGTTCTCAAGGTATATACCTCATATATCTCCTATATACATAAGATCACACACATATACAAATATATACATATACTCACACATTATCTTATACAAAGCGTCTTTGTATAATATACACCACTGTTATCTTAGAAAACTTGCATAATATTATTATTATTTTTGCACATTAAAAATAATTGTCTCAAATAAAATAAATTATATTTTCAGGACAATCCGTGTGACCACCCGATAGTAATACTTAAAGATGTTCGGTATCAAGAAATGGAGTCACTACTCAATTTCATGTACCATGGAGAAGTGCAAATATCTCAAGAAGATCTCACCGAATTCCTCCGGACAGCACAATCTCTGCAAGTTAAAGGTCTCACGGACGTCCCTCATCACCATCATCACCACTCATCCAATTCGAATTCCAGCTCCCAACAACAGCACCAGCAACAACCAGGACAACATATCGCGGCCAGGTCATCTTCGTCACCAGCACACTCGTCTCCGTGCACCACACCACCCATCATGCACATTCCAGAGGTCAGAATGGATCCAGATGAAAACCACCAGTCAGATTCACAGTCACAGCCAGTTGCACTCACAACCACAACCGCCGCTTCCGCTGAAAAGAAAATTAAATTGGATTTGAAATCTGACTTGGAAAAATTGGACAATGGAAAACAGCAATCCTCAAGTATTTTGATTCAGGCACTCGAAGGCGGCAAGCGGGAAGACAACACCACAGGTAAGAAAATATTATTTATCACTAACAATATGAATATTAAAGCTAATTTTAATTTATAAATTAGCAAATTAATTTTTCCAATTTTATTATTACGACCACATGAAATATTCAGTAGAGGTGTGAAGTGAAGTGTGGAATTCAGGTTATAATGGTGAAAGTATTATTTGCGCGAATGCGAAAGTATTATTTCCATTTAGTTTAACATTTTAGCATTGAGTGACATTTTTATATTTTCAATGACTAAAGAATTTTTTTGCATTATTTGCTTTCACATTTTGCTCTTTCTCCTTTTGCGTGGCGGAGAAAGCAGAAAGTGGGGAAATCTTTTTCTTTGTGTGGACAAGCTCCGCCCACATTACAAGCAGACGCCATAGGCATCGTAAACCATTCCAATAGCCTCATTACCAAAGTGAAAAAAACTTATGAGGGAGATGACAGATAACGAATGGTTTTTTCATTTCATTGCGTGCTGATTGACTTAATATTCATAAATATTGTATCAAATGAACAAAAATTGTGTTTAAATTGCATCATGTATATTTTGCAAAGGCATGATTGTGATTGTTTAACATTATTGTGCTGTAATTAGGCATAACAATGGAAGAGGAGAGTTCTCCAGACGAAGCAGATATGAGATATGAGGAAAAGGGGATGGATGGAATCGAGTCCTCGGAAGAACTGTCTGCCCATGCACTTAATGATGCAATTCGTTTTCCTGCTGCTGCTGCACTTCTTGGATTCCAAGGCTTTCTTCCTGGACCATCATCTCTCCAGAACAGTAGCCCTTCTTCAGATCCAAATTTCGGTATATTTGTAACATTTTTGAAATGACAAAAATGCATTTATCTGTAGCTTTAATGAAAATACAATTTATTGTAGATCTTCTGCGAGTCAGAGCAACCGACCCAAGACCATGTCCAAAGTGTGGAAAGATTTACAGATCTGCCCATACACTTCGAACCCACCTGGAAGATAAACACACAATTTGTCCGGGTTATCGTTGTGTCCTATGTGGGACGGTTGCAAAATCTCGAAACTCTCTCCATTCTCACATGAGTCGACAACACAGGGGGATCTCCACGAAGGACCTTCCCGTTCTTCCAATGCCAGCACCGTTCGATCCTCAATTAGCTGCAAAATTATTGGCCAAGGCGGGACTCAAGTTTAACGCAGCCGATGCTCCTGGGTATTTTTATTATTGTAGTATCACATGATATTGCAATATATAGTACACAGTTATTTTCCTTAATTATGACGAGAGTGTAAGAACTAAAACAGATCTCAACTACAAAATAATAGGATTGGCGACAAGCAGCCGACCAAAATTGATGGAGGGACGACAGGTTCGGCAATTCTGGATACATACTTACAGTTCATCGCGGAGAATTCAATGGGTCTGGCAGGACAGCTGTACGGGAATCCTCAGCAGAAGAAGAATGCCGAAATTATGGAAGACAATGACTCGGGTGAAGAAGAAGATGCATAAAATCAACGAGCCGCAGCCAAAGTTCAAAAAGTATTCTTGTAAATTAGTCGGTTTGTATATTTTGATCTCATTGTATTGTGAAGCTTTAAACAAATCTCATGGATTACTCAGGGTTCCTTTATTTCTATTTTCTGTTACGTTTCTAGGAATTTTAGAGAGATGGTGAGATACACAAATAGACAATAGAAATATTCTTAAGTATCATACAGACAGAGTAGGATGTACTACCGAAAAAAGCTAGATTTTAGATGCATAATTATAACAAACATATAGACTTTAGGTAAATAATACATAGTTTTAGACGATAATGATAATTAGGGAGGTATAGTGTTAAGAGTATTTAATGATGAGATGCGGAAGAATATTGGAATGCAATAAATAATACAGCAATATTTACTTTAGAGGAGAGACGACCGAATTGTAAGGAAAATTCGACGACGTGACAATGTACTATGATAGCGTCGACAAATACTCAGGAAATTTTAGCCATTGAAAACGGGTAAAAGAAAATATTAGACTACGTATTGTGTGAGTACGCCTTCCGCTCTGCAAACCCAAAAAACAGCAATAAAATACTCAGTGCTATTTTATTAAAGACGACTAAAAGGAATGTCTTTGATGGAAGGTGTATATTCTAAGAACCATAGTTTTAAAATGACAACAGAAATACCTCATGACTTTCGGAAAGGGAATAAAAATACCTCAATCAAATCACATTATGCAAAAAATCGTGTCTTAGGCAAATCAAATTGAATTACAATAAGAATTACCAGTCTATAGTGAATAATAATGACTATTGTGATCGTATATTAGGGTAGCGTTGTCAGTCTAGTCTTACGTATACCAATCATCATGTATACTGTACAAACAAACATTCGAATCCATTTCAGTTAACCAAAACCAACTAAAAAAAATTCTAATAAACGAACGATACATAAACATAAAGCATACCCACACCCAGTTGGTATCATATTAATATATATTATAAAAAAAGCTTGTTGCAAAGCTATCATTGGACAGATTATTCACATCAGTGTAGCCAACCAAGAGGTTCATCACTTATTAGATATCAAAAAATAATAAGATACTAACCTAATTAGCAAAGTACTAAATAATATTCACGTAACTGTGAAATGTAATTAGGTTTTGTAGTCTGATCTGATGATGTCGTGAAACGTAAAGTGTCGAGTGTGAATTGACTAAATAAACTGAGAAATACAAAGATGTACATTTTTAGTGGAAAATATTAATTAATTGTCTTGAAATTATTTAACATTTTTCATGCATACTAATTACTAAGTACAAAAATCTTGGAAAATCTAACATACTTTCATTTGCTTGCATTGTGATGATGATGCACCATTTATTGATTGCTAATCATACGTTGAAGAAGTTAATTATTGATAGATAATTTCATGCAATTGGATGGGAAATTGGAGTGGAAGAACTCCTGATAATTTCAATCTATAATTTCAAGGTGTGGCGAGCGAAAACAAGTACGAGTATTCCATTATTAGCAAGTATCTCCTATGCATGCCATGCCACATAATATATATATTATACTCTGTACACGAAGGCATTGCTTGCGATTGCGAAATACAATGGAAACATGAATGCAGGAATATCTACTCAGAGCTGAGTTACGTAATAACGTATATTATTTACTTTATATGTGGTGATTGCATATTGCATGAGATTCACAGAACAGAATGAACAGATGCACGAATGTTCGCAGTCGTACACAAGAACATAACACACGTACTACATAAGACAAAACTCAATCAACCAAGTTGGGACAGAAAGAGCAAAGAACGAACGCTGTTCCACGTAAATCACGCAAATGAATACAAATAGAGAGGGTGGCGCCATCTAAGTCCATCTGGGGAAATAAGAGAAAGGCCTTTTTGATCCCTCTCCCCGACTAATAAACGAAAATAATGACCAACAAGAAGAAATCAAGATAATTATTATTAATCATGGTCAAATAACATAAAGTCATAACCATCCATTCAAGTCGCACATTCCAAAAGGTACGTATTTTTCGCCATATTTTCCTGGAGAATAACAGCAAAAATAATAGGATTCTCTGAAGACTTAACGATTATAGTTAGGTTTGTTATTGTTTTTTAATGTAAATGTTTAATTGGGGGATTTTAGATAATTCCAGACCAGAATGGACGAGGATACTTCGCGGATAATAAAAGACTTGAGCCTTTTCGAAGTGCTTAACATATCAGATAATAATAAATCTGCAAAATCAGCATCTTCTTCATCATCGAAACAATCGTTGCCTTTACCACCACCTCCACCTCAAGAAGATCCGATTTATGAGAATATTCACAGCAACCCACCGCACTACCCGCCTCCGCCACCTCCACCTTATGAAGGCTTTCACAATAAAATATTTCAAAATTCATGCAACTCGGTTAATAGCAGTAGCCGCTCGTCCCCGTCTCCGTATAGCGGAAGTCTGGTTTTTAATTCTCCACTCTACGAGAATTTAGAACAAGTCAGGGGTGGAAATATGCTGCTGCAGAGTCCGACTGTTAACTTGGTGGAGTCGAATAGTGTGAGAGCACCTGCTGGAATCGGAAGTGGTCATCATCAAAATCATCATATCGACGCAATGCACAAAGTGACACCGCAACAATACAACAATGGCATTAGTCATCACGTCGACTCGTCCAGTTTTCTTAGGGGTCATCCTCTGTTGGAAAAGGGACATTACAGTAATGGAGTTGCCAAAGAAGAAATTCATCCAAGAGTTTATGAAGTACCCGTACCGATTAGTCCCTACGCTGTTGCTAATATTAGTAGAAGTTACAATAGCGGCACTCCGCCGCTCACCCCGGGTGTTGTTGGGGTTGGTGGTGGAAGTAGCAGTGGCAGCAGTCATAGTAAAAAGAACAACGTCTTGAGAAATCCAAGAAAACTATTACCATCAATTACTTTGCACAAACCAACGGTATGTCCGGTGTTTTTCTCTAAAGATTCCATTTTCAAAGATTCCAAAAAAATAGTAATTGTGAAAATTGTTTTTTAGGGTCCAACGGAGGCGGAGCGAAAATTGGAAGAATTAACCAAACAAATTGAGGAGGAGTTGGCAAAACAAGAAGAGCAAGGCGCTTATTTCGGAATTTGTCAAAGTTGTGGAGAGAAAGTCACAGGTTGGTGCATATAGGTTTTACAATTTATAAAGTACTGTTTACGAAAGTAAGTAATATCACTATGAATATCTTTTAGGAGCGGGTCAGGCTTGCCAAGCAATGGGAAATCTGTATCATACTAATTGCTTTGTGTGTGTGTCTTGCGGAAGAGCATTACGGGGAAAAGCGTTTTACAATGTTAATGGGAAAGTCTACTGTGAAGAAGATTATCTCTATTGCGGGTTCCAGCAAACTGCCGAGCGCTGCACGCTATGTGGACACCTTATAATGGAAACCGTAAGAGTTTTACAGGGAAAGCTTAAAACTAACTAAACCTTATTTAAAAATGGTCATTTAAATATATAATATATATAGATATTGCAAGCTATGGGAAAGCCATACCACCCTGGTTGCTTTCGTTGCTGCGTGTGCAACGAGTGCCTCGATGGAGTGCCTTTCACTGTGGACATGGACAACAAAATTTATTGTGTCAATGATTACCATTCGCTTTTTGCACCGATTTGTGCCGCATGTCGAAAATCCATCACTCCGATTGAGGTTAGCTGAACTTTTACCCAATTTTGAATTGCAAATGTAAGGAAATTCGGTGCTTTTCAACGTATTTTAACTTACAATAGGGGACAGAAGAGACAGTTCGTGTCGTGTCAATGGACAAAGATTTTCACGTGGACTGCTACTCATGTGAGGACTGCGGTATGCAATTAACCGACGAACCAGACAAACGTTGCTACCCATTGGACAGTCATTTGCTCTGCCGCCCTTGGTAAGTTTAAAATGTTGTGTATTTTTTGTCCCCAATTTTGATTTTCCTTGTGGCACTTCTAATTTTTAAATTGCTTATTCTACCCTCAGTCACGTCAACAGACTTCGACTCCTTTCGCTGTCCACGCCTCAGAGTCTTGAGGTAAAGCCCATTCATAATGTTGCGAATTGATCAATTAGACATAGGATATCAATATTAGTCTTTTAGAAAATCGTTTCCTAATGTTTTCTCCGTATTTTTAATTTTCAGGGAGTCTCCGCTGCCTACCACTGCATTGGATAATTCAAATTTTGCATTTTGTTTTGTATAATTGATCATTGTGGTCCTTATAATTAATTGTTTACGTGTCAATAAATATTACTTTTTTAACTTACAATAATAATTAACAATAGTGAATAGTGACTTCAGTCAGTTATTTTTCATAAAACACAATAAATTATACACCTACCAAACTACCAACGCCCGAAACTACCAATTGCTGCATTTGCAGTATACAGCAATACAATGCGGATAATGTCTCAAAGCGCCCCAACCTTCAATGACAATTTAGGCGGGCCGAGCTGCCAGCAGAATTTTCATTTATTGTGTCTGTTTGTGTTTACTGTTTACATTTGCAATTTTGGTCTTTGGATATCTTCTCCAGCGCTGTTACTTTATCCAGGTTAAAGTTCCGGTTATCGTACTCTAGTTAGTGAGTCGTGATGTATTATTCTCAGATGTAGTTTGTTTACTTAATTACCAAAAATAGGTATTATAGAATAGTAGTCGTATCGTCCTGCAAACAACAAACTATTACAAATCCTTCCTCACTTAACCGACACCGAGATCTGAAATCAAGCGCATACTTCTCAAGTTGTTTCATTCTTCATTTGATTGTTTCATTGTCATTAAAATTCTATATAAATAGCAACTTTCGATCGGGACATAAAAGGTGAAAAGATGAGATATTGGTCAAGGCTGTGAACTTGTGCATTGTGCGTTACTTTCAGAAATTTTTCAAAATGTCATCGTCTTCATCCAATGATATAAGGCATGTTTTTGTTTGCTTTTAACTTTACTATCAACATTTTAAATACATTTCAGCTTTTTCCTTACTACACTTTATATTCTATATACTTTATACCAAACTTTATACTATTTATAATAATAATATTGAATATGTATACGATGTGCTCGTGAGTGTATTTATTCATACTGACAATGTTACAATTTGTAATTTTTGATTTTCTTCATAATCCTCACAGAAGCATTGGTCCAACTGGTCCATCCATTGGAGATAAAAGGCCACCGATAAAAAATGTGCTTCCTAATCGCTATATGGCTGCCATTAAACAAGGAACTGATCTTAAGAAGACAAAGATCAAACCAACTGCTGGTAGATTAAGAATTTCAAATGCATATTTAAATGGATTGTTGCACCATTACCCCCAATACTAATGCGTGTGTTTTTTGTCAATTTAGCTCCAAAAGTACCAGAAATAATAAAAATACCTCCTAAGACATTAGCACCCGTTAAAGTTCAACCTCAACCATCTCTGTCCGACGAAGATAAACTGGATCATCTATATACAATTTATTTACAGCGCAAGCTTAACCTTGGATATGTCCAGGAAAAAGCAGAGTTTATTAATAGTGTAAGATAACATTGAACTATTGATTGTTGATAGCATGATAAATATTTCAGAAAGTCATATAGTGTCTTGAACATTGTTTATTTACAGATGCAAGGGGACATGAGTACAGTTGGTATCCTAGATGAATACCTAACTAGCGAGAAAAATTGGTTTGAACTGCTTGCCAGCGAAAAAGTGTGTGACTCTATCAATGACTTGGCAAAAATTGAAGAGGTCAATTGTGCATTGGATGTTCTTCACCCTTTCGTAATTCACACAGAAACTGTTGAACAAGTTCAGAATATGGAAAACACACTATCGGCTGCTTTAGATGTTATTCCAGTTAACATTCCCATTCAACTTCCCTTGGAATTTTCAGATCTTACGGATTCCGTCCAAACTCTTGACACGATGGTCAACGCAAATAATTTGTTCTCTTTGAATTTGGATATGGAGAAACTAAAATCGGAAGTCAATGATGATCTCAATCTGACAAGAGAGTTAGTTCATATAATTATAATAATAATACTCTTATACTAACTAATGGTTAAATATAATACTGGAAATAAGTAATATCGCTAGCCACGGTATAATAATTGATTTTATTTGTCCAGGAACACAGAAAAAAAGAATAAAATTAAAACAAAGCTATCTAAAGTGACGTCCTTAAAGATATGCGACAGCTATTCTGCTGCCACGGAGAAAGATGTCTCACGTAAAGAAAATACTATTACCGTTAACGAAAACCCGCCGATTTACCAATCAACGCCATTTCCTTCCTAGTTTTTTTTACTATTATAAGATAGTGACAAAGTAACAATGTTTATAATTTCTACCTACTGTATGTACTTATGTAAATATTCGATTCGTATGTAAGTGATTTGAAATGAACGCATGTAAATCACTTTAAGATTGATGAATCAAAACTTCCTCCTGATAGAAGACTGTTTATTGAATGTCATTGGAGAATAAATAAAAAAAATGTTGCTAATAATAAGAAAGAGAAAATAAGTGAGTGACTATTACAGGTACTTAATTACTACGTCTTATCCAATTTCGATCTTTTCTTTGCAATCGCTTCTTCCACAGCCTTCAATTGTTTCAACAATTCTTCTCGGCGAACCTTTGTCGTTTTCGATTCTTTGGGAGAGAGACTCGACGGATCTTCGAATGGGGACTGCCAAAATACATGCATTTAATGAGTTTTACAATAATACAATATTTCAATTTTTGATATGCCGTAAAATCCAATTGACTTTCTCTTTCATAATGCTAATCCCATAAACAACTTTCCCCGGTACAAAGTCAAGTCAGGATTATAATATTTATTAAAAAGGCGACAAAATTATTATGCGTGATGAAACAAGGATAACAAAAGCAAAAAAGATAGTTGCACATGGCACTAATATGTAACAAGAGAAAGTACTAACTGGATTTTGGGTCCTAAATAACAGTAAATACATAATAATAGCATTGTACCTTTGAAATGTCTTCATTAAGCATAGGAGAAATCTCTTTTATAGAATTCGAATCATTTTCTTCTGTAAACATAAACGGACATTTTGATTATATATTTCAAGCTAATTAACTAATAAGTTTGTTAAAAAAGTTCAAAAACATACCAACAAAATCATCTGCCAATTTTTCTAAAACGCGAGAATTGGCTTTTATTCCACCCATGGACTTTAGAGTCATTTTTATTTGACCTTTTTGTTGCTGCTGCTGCGGTTTCACTTTGGGAGTAGCATCCATCTTACTTTGCTTCTCAGCTGGTGCAGGGATGCTATTGTCGACGTCTTGCGATTTGTCTGACCGCTTCCGCTTTCTAGCTGCTGACACTACACAGTGAAATGTTTCGTTAATTTTTAAAAGTTCTAAATGATTTTAGCGCTAGTGTGCGTACTATTCCAATATTTTAACTGATAATCTATTATTATCATTTTCAGAAGGAGGGCTAATCCATGTTAAGCTGAAAACGAGACAATTTCTGAAATTGTTACCATAAAAAACAGTAGATTTTTAGAAATTAAGTACTTTTTTTAAAGGACACCGAAGAAGAAGACGATGAGGAACTGCTTGAGGAGTCTCTGAGCAGGCCGGCTCTAAAAGAAGAACGTGACGTTGATCTTTCGCGTGAAAATTTGGATCTAACTCTCGGCTTACTAACAGACCGTGACCTCGATTTCGAAATAGATTTGGATCTGGACCTAGACCATGGGGTAAACGACCTTGAACGCGACCTTGAGCGAGACTCCGATGAACTCGCAGTCCAACTGCCACGGGGTCTTCTTCTCATTCGCTTGTTTACGTCTCTTTCCCTTCTAATTGTATTAAAATTAAAATTGTCAAATAATGCTAATTTACAATTTCATACAATTTAATTAAATGTTGAAAACTTACAAAAATCCTTTGGGAGCATCCTTTTCAGGGACCACTTTCTTCGGCACTGGGGCTGCTGGAGGTGGTGGTGGGGCGTACCGAGTTGGTCGGTCAAAGTGAGGAGGTCCAAAATTCCTGCGACCGAACTCTTCTTTAGGTGGCGGAGGAGGAGCTATTCGAACTGTAAATAAATGCTTTATTAGATGTGATAGGGACGAAGGAAATAAATTTCCAAAAGTTTCTATAAATATTAAATACCAGGTTTGGGGGAAAACTTTCTTGGCGGGGCCTTTCTTAATTCCTTTCGTCGGCCCTTAGCACCTCCACTTTTCTGAGAACCCCTAGAAGACTTGGAAGAGTTAGAAGAACTACTTCGCGAGCTCTTTGACGAGGATGAGGATCTTGAAGAAGATTTCGAGGATCCAGACGAGTAACTCGACCTTTTGGACAAGGAAGAGTCTTTGCGTGACGTCCTGCCTCCTGCTCCTCCAGGAGACTTTGAGCGCATCCACGGATCATGCCATTCTTCTGCCTTTCTAGGACTATACATACAATATTATGATTATCAATTGAATCGTTGGGTGGATATGCTAAAGGGAAGCGAAAACAAGATAAAAAATTCATACTCATCGTAGGGGCGCCGTGCTACTTTGTTACTGTTAAAGGAATCAAATCGCGTTCTTCGTAAAGCTGACTCTCTGACCATTCGTACCTGTAAAAAAGAAATCGAAATGAATGTAAGAAATGAGTTAGATAAAATACTGAGTTAATTCCAGACACAAAACTAAAAATACCTCTGGTTCATGCAGGGGAGGTGCCTCACGTAACATTGACGGTCCGTCTCGAGGTGGAGCTTCACGAATGCCCCTTGATGGTTTTCCAACGCGATGGACTTTTTCACGAATAAACTCTGGGTCAAATTTTAGTCGATTTTCGTTATCAGACTGCATATTTTGTGCCGGGGGTGGGGGCCAATCCAATCCTTCAAAATCGTCAAAGTCATCCCTAATTCATATTAAAAAATCCATCTTTAGCATCAAATAAACCCATTGGAATCAGTACATATACATACCACCGAACTAAATTTTAACTAACACTGGGGGTTCCGGTTCCGGGGTTGAAGGTTTGCGAACATAGTAATCATTTTCCTTATCCAGTTCCTCCTGAGCAAGACTCAAATTCATTTTCTTCTCTTCAAAGTCTACGTCTGTCTCTTTTCGTTTCACCGATTGCTTAATGATCTGAATTTCAAAATTAATTATTAATTTAATGACATAAATACAATAAATAATACGCTTAATACACAGTGTACAAGGCCATGGACACTACAACTGTGAAGTGAACTGACAATACCTCTTTTGCATGTCTTAATCCCCTTTCCCAGGCGGATTCAATGACGGGCTCGTCTTTGATCAACAATGGTGGAAAATTCGGCGGGGCAATTCCTAAAAGTCCAGGCTTCGGTGCAAAGACTGGGTTTACAGGCAAAGGCAGCAGCGGACGCATAGGATCAAACATGGTGTAAAGACCTTTGTCTGTTACACCTGGATGTAGGAATCTAAAGAAATTGAAATAGTAACAATAAAATAAGTACCATTTAATTAATTTAAAAACGCTGAGATACACACAAGTAGACTTCGTACCTGCAATTAGTTCCCCAAGTACATTGACCTTTGGAGAAAAATCGGCAGATTGGTTTATCTTTCTGTCTCTCTTCGTCATCTGTGACTTCCCCTTCCTCCAACTCTTCATCGGGATCCTTAACTTCTGCCGCAACTTCCCCTTCCTCTAACATAGAATTATCTGGAGGTTTGTCTTCATTCTCATCGTCCATGTCATCCAACTCCCCATCGTCCTCCAGTTCTCCATCACCCTCGTCTTCTTCGTCCGATTTTTCATTTTCCCCAACAATTTCACCATCGTCCCCAAAATCCAGTAATTCATGGTCTCCACTCAAGTCTACTCTAATAGTAGCAGACTTTTTCAGGGATTTAATGGAATTGGACGAGTCGTCTGTGGTAGGTGGGAGTATTATTGTATCTCGTGCAGTATCGTCTAATGCATCTATATTTGTTCTATCTGATTTCGGACTTTGTCTTGACAAATTACTGTTGTCATCATTGCTGTAATTGTCCTTGCTGTCGCATTCCCCGCTTTCAGAATTGTCATTACCTGTCGAACTGTCTGGGTCCATATTTCTTGATTCACAGCTGTAATATTAGTTACAAATATATTATCCAAATTCGAAAAGCACACATTTAGCTGTCATTTTATAAATAAAAAATAAAAGCAATGATTTGACATATTAACAAAACTATCAATATATTTGGCATTGGTAACTTACATAAGGTCTAAAAGCCGAATACCTACCCAATATTCTCTTGGGACGATAATTACATAATTACTCAAAATTAGGGATTGAGTAAATGGATTAATAGCTTATATTGGTATATCTTTAAACACTAACAATAATAAACACTTAATATTTTGGAAGATAAACAAAAAAATATATCGAAACAATGTTCGTGTAGGTGACTAATAAGCTAACAACAATACAAACAAAAGCAACTGCTGGAAAATTAGTTTCCTAAACTGACATTAAACAGGAGAGTGACGGTTGGAACAAGAAAGTCCTGTCAGCAGCTGACTGACAGTGACAGTCGGTATCTTCTCCTGGAAATTGTAAACTACGATATTAGGAAAGTGAAAAATATTTGCAAAATATTTGTTGATTGTTGAAAATGATGGATATTGATGGAGGAGCAGAGGAGCCGCTTTGCTACTGAGTCTTTTGACTATGTCTGCTGCCAACCATTTTCGTGACCGCCAAATTCAAACCCCTCATCATTTTCTCATTTTCCCCCAACATTTAATCTCCAATACGCAAGCATTTATATTTAGCCTTGTTTCATTTGGTTGGCCTATGTTATGGAAATATTCGGAAAATTACTGTTTTTGCGGAATAAAGAAAATGACATTTTGGGATCGTTTTTTTGCATTGCAGAAGAATCGGTGGAGAGTGGTTTTAGTTTTGGTTGTTCTTTGAAATGTCATACTCTTGTTGGTTTGGTGCACTATTTATTCTGCATAGGGATTTTTGGGAATTGCATTTCGGAGGAAAAGGTTGTGCACGCACATAGCCATTGTGTTCTTGGGTATAAAGAGTTTTAGTGAAATGATATAGCACATAGTTTTGTTGCAAATTGTAGCATTGGTAGAGATGTATTATGTCTTGTGCTATTTTAACAGAATGTGTTGGTGAGAGGAGGGCATTTGCAGAAAGTGTTCCACTGCGAAAAAAGTGTTTACATTGAAATGTAGCGAAGAATAAAGGATTATTAGTAAAATAAACAGTTTCCATTACAAAGGGTGGTATTACATTCTTTATTTGCTCAGTTAACGTTGATTTGACTTGAGTGGAAGTCGATGCGACGAGCCCGAAGTTCACAAGATTCGTTCGACGAGGACAAAATAGACAGACACAGGGAGACTATTAGCGTATTAGCTATAAAGGTATTTCTTATGCGGGCATTATGCTCTCTCCATGGCCTGGCTCTCGGAACTCTTTTACTTTTCGTTATATAGGATCCCACATAATCCTAGTAGCAGGCAGGAGGAGAAAAGGGAGGATATAGTTCACTCACTTTCCCATTTTCTCTCTATAGATAACTAACCTAGTGAAAATAAGGCACATTGTTGTATGTATTATGCAATGTAGGCCACGGCACGCCACCACCACCATCCAAACATTATAATGGGCATATCTTACCTATATTTCTATATATTCCAGCTCCTTCTTATGCAGAGCCATGCCATGCCATGCCAGAGCAGAATCTCCGAAAAATGTTGACGGAAAACAAATGCAAAGAGAGAGCTGAGAAATGCGGAAAACGTGCGCATCATACATTTGGGCCATTTTCTCTCAAATACAATTGATGAATATAATATGAAATTGACGAATGGTGATTTTATTGCTATACTGGAGCAGACTCGAGTGGACACAGAGCGACAAAGGCCTGCAAAGTCAAACTTCGGGCTATAAATATATATAGTGGACTGGATGGAACTGGAGCAAGTCTCTGGAATGGACTATGTACTATCACAGGGAAAAGAGGGAGACTGTACTCTAGGAACTCCTGGATAGAGGATACTAGTTTGTGTGTCCGGATAGGCAAGCAACAGCATTGCAGCTTCCAGAGATTGCCTCGGGGCTCAAGTTGCAGTGTTTTCTCGTTCGCATAGCTTCGCTGCTGCATCTATTTTCTTGGTACATACCTATACAATCAATATCTTCTTCATGACCTTTACATTCATTTCATCACAATTCTTTCCTAACAACTCCACGCTAACACTCATATTATTCTACATTACATTATTACACACATATATAACTCTTGCAGTTCCTAATGCTACTACTACAACCGAATCACCACTTATCTACTTACTTAGAGCTACTATATACTTAAAACATACTAAATATATCCACATGTACATGGCGTGTTCTGCTCTCTCACTCTCTGACTCCGACTGACCTGAACTCTTCTAGGAATAATCCTATGTATGTGTGTACTACCCTCATTCTATACACTGTACAAGGTGTACTACCTATTTATATATAAACTATACCTAATCTATTAGCAAAAGGTAGACTCTTGGCATGTGCTGCAAAAAATTTAGAAAAAAGTATAGTACCATGCACTCAGAAATATTATGACTCGCTCTGTAATTCCTCATTCATTATAATTTCATGGACAAAATATTCCGCAGAAGAGAAAAAGTGTGTTATTAAATTAGGGAAATTGTATAGGTTTGTGTTTTATAGCCATTATGTTTGATAAATACAGCCATGAAAAAGTAGTTCATGTAAATTAGCTGTATGTTTGGTTAGTCAAGTTTACATAGCCAAATCAAAGATTAAAGATCACATCTTACTTTCGTTAGGGAATTTAAATGTCCTTCTGCACAATTAGCTACTAAGTATACTACCTATCTATATACAGGTAGCATAGTTTATTATGTGTCTATATAATACCTGTTTTTCTATAGAACCCTGAACATAATATAAAAGCTGAATAATAGAGAAAAGGGTGGATGTGGATTGTATGGTCCTGCAACATTGTGCATATTCCTTGACTGCACACCTATGCTATGTGTAGATATTCGAAGCATTTATGTAGATAGCTACGCATGTAGTTTAGAGAGCTGATAGTAGGTTTAAAAACATCCTGCTGATACTGATGTGATGGATGATCCAACAAAAAATCATACATAACATGCTAACATAACAGAGAGAGTGTAACTATAGTCATAAACAACCCTACGTTACGTACCTATGTACATAGAAATAGAGAAACCCTTCCCACACAAGTCAAGTGCATATAAAAGTCATTTAAATACTTAGCTTGGGCTACACAGACAACTTAGACAATTTTGTGCATCTATTGTGTTTGATGTATACATGTGCTTTATACACCTGACTACATCCATATCTCTTCTATTATGTTTTTCTGCTACTCAATGCATATAGCATGTGGATAGGTATTTTGTGTATAATTTCATAGATATTATTAAGCTTATCGCATGTACAGAGCTATGAGAGGTAGTAGTCAGCAAAGGGGTGGCAAAGCCTTTTTGGTTTCGTTTGAAAAACACCTGAGAGTATTTGAATGGATGTAATTGTAATCGTCCTTAGCCAAAAGGAAACCAACCTCACTCACATCAGCCCTTTTCATATCGCAATCACATCACACGCAATTGTGCGAACCATAGTTGGACAAGACATCAACTAACTAACCAAAGCCAAAGTATAATATCATTATTATACTATACACTCCTATATATAAGTCCTATGTATATATATCATAGTAGTAGTTAATATATTCGTGAAGGAAGCAAAAGGATTGTGCAATTGTACAATAATATTCCCATGCTAAGTAACTCCTATTATATAAACGAGTTATTGGATATTCAGATTTCTTTTTTGCATTCAGATCTACTTTATTACCTCATTTATTTGTTTTAGTTGATTGCACCTGTTTACAGAGTCCCGCTTTACGGACAAACTCCTTAAATAACTATGATAATTTTTAGCTAGAAGTGAAAGTTAGAAAGTGAACATTAGACTCAGCTAATCAGTGGACCATTACACTATGATACAATATACAATACAAGTTATTTAATAATATCCTTCATTTACATTCAACCTCGAAATAACTTGGGTGCAATAAGTTATAATGCGAAATGCAAACGTTGCATATTGTGCCAGTTTGTTAGCAATGTAGAGACACACTTGCTCCTTGTCCTTTCCTGACAATTATTTCAGTGCATTATTGTTCCTCTGCAGTTGACAGATTCATTTCGAGAAAAACAAATTTCTGAAAGGGAGTCCTTTGTGTTTATTTATTTTTGAATGTCTTTGATTTGTTAGTGTAGTATTTGTGTTTGTGATTGATTGAGCGATGCGATGCCACTAAAAGGAAGAGATCATCATGAGGAATCTTACGATCGTCACTGGGAAGAGGGAGAAGGCCAGCCTCATCATCATCACAGTTTAAGCCATCATAGCCACCACCAACACCAACAACATCATCATCACAGGATTAAGGATGAGGAAAATGAGAACGAGCTCGGCAATGCCAACCTCCACCACCAAAATGGACAAGGAAATGTGGGCAGTCGAACCATCCCACGCACAATTATAGAAGACGAAGACACAATCGAAACAGCCAGCAGTGCCTCTTACACATCAGACCACAGATACCAAAAGAACCCTCCACCTCGCACCAACCAAAAACACATTCGATACCAAGTGAGCAGAATGGCTGAAATCCCGGAGAAATTTCGGGACGAAAAAGATGGCAGTGAGATTTATATCGAATCTGCATATCTCAAACATCAACCTACACCTGCCTCAATCATTTACAGGTAAGTACAGATTATTTGCATAATTACTTTTAGTATTTTATGTTACAATTATTTTTGGAAACATGTTACACTAGGATGATTTTATTATTTTCAGCAATTATTCCGGAAAGAGCAGAGCTCCATCGGAGATGTCGTCGGTGAAAACGAAGACTTCCCGGAAGGGAGGAGTAGTTGTTGAGACAATGAGTGCCCCAAATCCCTTCTGTCCAAACACCAAAGGCGTGTGTTGCCTTTTGGTTTTAGTCAATTTGGGTCTTATTCTTGTCACCTTGGGCTTTTCTGTCGTTCTTCAGCTGTACGATCCTCCTTTTGTTTGGTGAGATTCCTATAACCAGGCTAATAAATAATAATTGGCTAGAATCGAATCGAGTGTGAATATCCGCTGCGTGTTGTTTTTTTTGTAGGTACTGCGGCATAGCGTTTCTGATCGTTGGTTTCACGGCGTTGATCGCGAGCATGATATTTTGTGTGCACCTGTGCCGGGAGTCAAACTCGGCGAACCCAAACGGACACCCGGCCCATCCTGGGGAATTGTACTGGACGCATCATTGGCAAAAGCGAATCTCTCTGCCAAGTCTGAGTCGGGACAAAACAGACGACGCATCAACAGTCTACTCTCACGACAGCAAATATTACGACCGCAATATGAGTCCAATACATACTATTCATTAATAAAGAAACTATTTGCAATCTCACTCCTCGATCTGACTCATTTATTTTTTTATCGGGGAGAGAGAGGACAGATCTGTGATGTGATCTGACAAACAGGAGAATTGAGGTTAGCAATAGTAAGTAAGTGAGCGAGGCGGAGGACGGAGACGGAGATGTAGCATAGCAAGTGAACCAACCCAACGTCTCTCTCAGTGAGTAAGCGACTCGACTTGAGATATTTCGGGAGATGACCGAATTTCTTTTACTCCGTTGAGTTTAGTTAGTTGGTTGCACTGCATACTATATACATACACTTGAGAGTGTATATATACACACTTATGAGCGAGGTAGGTAGGACATTTTATTATATTATTGTACATACATACCAGACACTTAGTAGCTCCACTATCTTCCTTGTGTACATATACTCAGGCGTACTTAAACAATATCATTATTGTGTATGCGTATATATACTTAAATGCATATAGACCGAACTACAATTATGTGTGGCAGATATACTGCACTATACTGATCTTATTGCGAATGCATGGGACTTGTGGATACGAAAAGTATGTAAGATGCTATATAATAATATCACATTCTGCCGTAGAACAAAACGGAAAAACTGGAACCCGTCGTTTGGTAGGTGGCCTGGTCTGGTCTGGATTGGCTTAGCTTTGTTGGTTATGTACTCCGCTACGGAAAATGGGATCCTACATCTCAAACTACAATACATACGGGCATTATGTGCCACTGCTACACAAACAACGGAGTGACTAGGATTTTATATTACACTACTACTAAATACATACAGGGCTAGCCATATAAATCTCACAACGGTCTAGGTTCTCTAGCTCCTAAATGGAGGCAGCTACGGAAGTTAAATGATCAACAGCAAAATAAATTTTATTGCTCCTAGTTTAGGCAAGGAAAAAATGAACATTTTAAAGGCCATGTTCTTAGGCTAAATTGCGAACTTAAAGAAGACATTTTACCTTTCAAGTGGAATCATTAAATTCATACTCAGTCTTCAATGAATTTTCCCCATCTACATGAAACTAATTCAAACACCGATTTTCAGGATTTTGCTCCTGAGCAGGTTTCTAGTAAGTCTTCCTGGATTCCAAGGACCACTTTGGTGGTCAACTCGTGAGAAAGTTAGAAAATGAAAAATTTTCTAAAGAAGGAACAGTTATCCTGAGCAGCCGATGACAATTGATTTTATCTTTCAACCAAAAAAAATTAAAGACAATAGATTAATTTATTGCAGTTGCGGTTTTATTTTAATAAGCAATCTTAAAAAGTTGTGCACTAACTTGTTCTCCCTAACTTTCAGCTAACGCAACGCATAAGTGTTTTATACGCTAGCCTCGGTTTTACAGAATTCCTCCTGCAATTTAGCTTGTTCATCGATTGGAAACTATTGCTAGAAATTACCAAAGAATGGATGTTTACAGTTAAAGAGAATTTTCGCGAAATATAGGTCTTTGACTCACTGGTTTTTAATTTTCGATATGGAATTGAATAAAAACGTTGATATAGCCTGCATGTTTAGTTGCAAATTTTGTCCTCTTTCGAATGGTTGTCACTTAATTCCGTAGCAGGTTTGATTTAAGAGCACATAGCCCAGATCCTTGGGAGATAATATTACGGCTAGCCCTGTAGATACTTACTACTAGTCGGATCGGAACAGTCGTCGGACGAAGAAGCCCATGCATAGAAATGCTGTGTGCTACTCTTTCTTACTCCCGTTTCGTGGATGATCGGAGTAGTAGTAGCAGTAGTGGGTACATATTATTATAGATAGATATAGTAGGTGGAGGACGGCAGTGGAAGATATAGGCATAGGAGGACGGAGAAGTCGCAGTAGTATGTAGTAGTAAGAAGGAACATCTCTTGTGTTGGCTGATTTTCTATTTGCATTCGGTTCGCTACACTCTCTCGTTCCGGAGAGCAGAGCACCCGCAAAATCAACGTTTTCCATGCAAGCAAAGCAAATCAGTCCAGCTCTCGTCCAGTGTGTGTGGAGTCCTAACACAACAGTGCAGTCGTTCCACTCCACCGTAATAATACAAATACTACTACGAGGAGTGCATACTCACTCATAATACTCCCTCTCCTCTCTCTCTGCATCATTATTATTATACCTGTCCAGTTTATCATAATTTATTCCAGCAATTAGATTAGTGACTTTTTTATATCTAAACTAACGGTGGTGGTGACAGAGAAGTGTGCACATTTTGATTTATAATTGCTGGAGTACCCAAACACGCCTTATATTATATTAGGTTCAGTGTCGCTCGGGTGAAAGTGATTTTGGCTGGAGAAAACTGAGGAGTAAAAGTGTTTTTTGTTTTCGGTTTTCGATTGACTAATTGGAAGTTAATGTTTGAGTGATTAGGAAGCTGTGACCTGTGACCTTTGCTCAATAGAATGTATATTCCAGTGCCCTAGATATTGGATTGCAGCTCCAGTGTGGCTTTCACTTTCATCGGATCCTTCGGAAACCAAGGCAAGGCTCAGGAAGCGAAGCCAAGGCAAAGGAACAGAATAATGTAGAGTAGAGCTGAAGGAAATATCTGCAATAAGCAAGGCAAACGATTGTATTTTCTCAGTGAGTTGAGTTGCAGTTTCTCTTCAGTTCCAGTCGAGTCGAGTTGGTCCGCTTTTCCAGTTGTTATGTTACGTTTACTTATGTTACTCTCTCTCTGTACTAGTCTGACTAGTACGTCCGCTTTAGTATACTGGACTATTCCTACTATGGACTCCTGCCTGGAGTATGTAGATTTCCTCGTGCTAGTATCCTACTATGACTAACTGCCATGCCATGCCATGCCAGTCACTCAGTTCTTTCGAAAAACTGTTCAATGCTCCCTCCACTTAGCACTCACTCTGTCTCTCTGCATCTGGAAAAGGGAAATTATTCGGAAAAATTGATTTCCTCATGATCTATCTCTCTCTCCACTTTCTTTCTAGTCTTTACTCGTGTCGTGTCCTCTCTTTCGTGGCTATGTATTTACTACCTCACCATCCGATACTTTTTATGTACCCCTATGCTATGCACAATCTACAAAAATCAGCATAATTTTTATTATAGGCTCAGATATCTAATAATATTATCAGAAAGGACAGAACAAGGGAACCAAGGTAAAGCCCCTAACATAGTAAATATGTATATATAATTGAGATATATTATATAGTATATACTAATCGCTTTTTAGGATCTGTAGTAGATACATAGATAGATATAAAGTACAAACATGGATTAGTTTTTGTATACTACATGATATAGTGAGCCGGAGTGTTTCTAGGTATTTATGTCGTATGTATGTATAGCTAATCGCAGCGAGTACCTAATCGTTCGTAGATTAGTATGTACCTATATGTATTTATATGGGTTAGTAGTTTCATTAAAGTATATAGAGAGGAATAGTATATGCTCATTAGTAAGTAGACCCACTCACATTCACATATTTAGCTGTGGAAACAGACGGAGGTAGGGCAAGCAACCAACGGAGTCAGGACAGTACAATATTGTGAGTGAGTCAAGTGAGTGAGTGAGTGAGTATATCTGATTGTAGTTTAGTTTCTATGATGTGATGAGATATACCCGAGACGGGAAACACACAGAGAACCGAGTCGACCGATCCAAGGAAACCAGACCACTGCAATGCTCACGTTCTTCAGCTAACTTCACTTTTATACTTACAACTATCAACCGAGAGGACTACTTACCAAAAAGCTACTACTGCTACTACATATATACAATATTAGCACAAAACATACCCTCAACTACCTGCTCCCAATATACATACTCTATATATATCTATATGTATATGTACAATTATCATTTAGTACTAGGCACATATTATACACTGCCTAGTATAGTATAGAATGGCCAGGTAAGTAGAAAGTGAGTCAGATATCATTTGATTATTACAATACATACTCCTACAGAGTCATACACAACAGAAATATTTTTTATTGTATATAGGCATATACTAGGAGTATGTTTATGCAATAGCATGGAAAAAGTTGTTATTGTTGGATATTTACATAGTAGAAGTAAATGTAGATGAAAGGAGGGGGAGTGTTTGCTCAGCTTTAGATAAATCGGATGGCTCCGCCAGATTCTGCAGGAGATAGATAAAAATGTGAATTCATTGAAGTTGATGTTGAAAACATAATGCTAATGTCGTGTAAAGTGATCGTGGGAAGGGAAAAGAGAGGAAGAAGAAACAAGTTGTAGGGAAAAAGAGGAGAAATATACAATCCGTAGGTTGGATTGGAAAAAAGAATTTTTTGCTGGAAAAAGTCAGGCAGGTAGAGTCTCTGTGTCTTTTCTTTTGTTGTGGAGGCTCATCGGTGGTGCCTTCGCTTAACTCCAGTCACTCACTCACTCAGAAGCAGTTTGAATAAGGAGTGCTAACTAAAGTCTCTCTATGCACATAGTATTTAGTCCGGATAAGAGTTTAAAGCATAAAGTATAGGATTTGCTAATGGAGTTGGTTGGTTTGGTGTGTCGGTCCCGTGTTACTTGTTGACTAGTAGTAGTAGATATATATTAAAAGTATATATAATATAATATATAGTATAAATATATATAGGGAGATCGCATTTCGCATACCCTCGGAGCTTCTCGGCAGTTATTCAGATGTAGCGATTTTTTAGGGAAGAAGAGACTAAAGCATAGTGTATACAGTGTCATATATGTAGTATGAGAGGAGGACCTCCTGACGAAGGAACAACGACTGAGACCGAAAGAAATACGAATAAGAAAAGGATATATATAGTATATAATAATATAATGTTGGGTATATATTGGATTGGAGCAATTGAGTTGAGTCAGTCCAGTCGGTATGTATGTGTGCATATTAGAGAAGAAGAAGGTATAATAATGTAACTTATTGTTAGATGGGGAAAGGGATAGAAGAGTAGAGTTACACTAGAGTTCTCTAGCTCACTTGCGCTTACTTGCTTTGCTTGGGTCCGATCGGATTGTTAAGGCGTCTCCGGGTATTATTGATCGGCCTGGCCATAATGCGCAAGAGAGTATGACTAGGAGAGAAAGCAAAGGGCTGCTTCTTCTTCTCTCCTGAAAATTCATACATAGTGGTCTGGTACTGGTGGGTTAGGTTTTATATTATATCTATATATACCTAGTATAGTTTATATAGAGTGCATATAGATATATGTATTTGATATAGGAGAAAGGGAGAGAGAGCTGAGTAGTAGGGAATAAGGAACGAGGACTACAGTAGAGTGACGACGGCCAGCCACGACATGACGACTAGCCATGCACCAAGAAAAGGGAAAAAGGAAGTGACTGAAAAGTGTACTGATCGAACGGGCTTTTCAGTCAGGGATTTTTACAATTGTTGTTGGAACATTTTATCCGAGAGCTGTTAGGGAGTATTAGTAGTAGTTGTTGTTATTTTAGAGTAGAAAATCATCGACTCCACTCACTCGCTCGACTCAAGTCTGAAAAAGTCAACTCGCTGAGAAAATCATCGGAAATAATTCTCCAGTGCTCTGGTGTTGGGGAGGGAAAGATAAAATGTTGTGAAGAGTGTGATTTGATTGGGATTGAATTGAGGTGATCGAGTCGGAGGATTGGAGAACCTCAGATTGTATCTGTTGCATCGACTTTTGCGTGTTTGCCAATAATTGATTTCCTAACGACCACGATGACGACGACGGAGGAAAGGAACATTAGCTAACTAACCGACAACCCACTTGAAACTTAACTCTTCTATATATACTCTCTACCTACGTAGATACTCATTCTCTAGTAACTCTCTTCTCCTGTTACCTCTTCAACTCTCTCTGTTATTATTACATCACACACCACTACATCATCCAAAATAATATAATATGTGTCATGTCATGTCCATAGTCTATGAGTTATTCTGAAGAAACTCCTGCATTATTGCTGGAACGGTTTGAAAAGGGAATGGCAGTAACAATTTCACATTATTTGACTTCTACTGCATACTACTAACTTGTAGTCAGTCAGTCAGTCGTAGTGTATATATGGAGAACAGAAGAACAATCGTTTCAGCTAATCGTTCTTTTCTTCTGGATATCCGATTACCTCCTTCACTCCTTCTGAAGCATGCACACCACTTGAGCCTCGTCGAAGAAGAAAAACGTTGCTAATCAGTCATAAGTGGAGTGGACAACCTTTCGGTGGTGTTTTCATCGTCACCCAAGATATAGGACTCGTTATAATAAAATATCAATTATTTAATACCATGAGAATCTCAAATATTTACACATAGCCTGCATGCTGTGTGGGAATGTGTGTCCAGTCGAGTCCAGGAAGTGTGGCCGTATATATACTAGTAGGAGAGGAGTTCGCAACTGGACTCCGTGTTCTTAATTAGTGCACTTGGTTACGTACGTTTCCTTTGGAGTGGAGCAAACGGGAGGAGGGAAAGAACTATACATAATAATATAATACAACTTTAGTTAGTTTCCTCTGTGCTGTGCTGGATTGGATTGGATTCATTGGATTCGATCCGACGACGACGACCAGACCACCATCCATCCATCCATCCACACCAACCCAACGAAACGAAACCAAAGACCCACCACCGAACCAAACTCTCTCTCTTTCACTCTCTACTACTCTCTCTGCTCTCCCTGGCTTTTGGCTCCTGCTATCGTCCTCGCCTGGCCTCGTCTCGTTTCACTCCCTTTCTCTGCAATGCTGCTCTCCCAATACATTTTGTGATAAAACCTCATTGTTAACTCTCTCAGAAAATTCATCTTTCTGTTTAGACACTCCGCCAGGGTCCCCTTTCTCTATCTCACTTCCTCCTCTAAACACACACACGTACACTACTATTAAGTAACTACAATCTACGATAATAATATTTATCAATCTATATATATTCATCCCGACTCATCATCATCATCATCTTCGCTCCATCGGTTAAAGGGTTACACGCATATTTATAATATCCTTTTTCGTCATAATATTTACTCCAATTTGTACATAGCTACTATATATATCTACTATATAATAATATACGGACATACATAAATATCTCTCTGCCTCCAAATATATTATAGTATATACAAAAAAGTGATGATTCGTGAAGATGGTGTTGCTAGGATTATATTTGCCATCCTCTTGTCCATGTTCTTCTAGACTTTTCTCAGTCTCATCGTCGCCACCACCACCAAATTGCGGACGTCCTTGTTGCCATTCAACAACAACAAGCTCATCCTCCTCAACGTCATCCTCACAATTCCAATTGCTTTTATAGCTTAGATACATAGTTACAATGTGAACTCAATGGCCGTTGTCAAGAAGAAGAATGCAGTTGAATGTAGTTGTGATGACATGGACCACCTCCTCCTCCTACTCCTCCACCACGTCCAGTCCTCCTCCTCCTCCACCTCCGAATCAGCAGCAGCAGCAGAGCCACAACCCGCAGAAGTAGGCACTTACAAACAAAATCATCACTCGCTGCACTGACTACTCCACGGCGGCTTCCAAGGCTGCTGTTTCCGCTCCTGAGGACGCCGACTGTCCACAAGGGGTCAACTGGGACGTTGTCAACGTGAGTTTACTCTACTTTCTTTCTAAAAAACTCCACTTCCAACTTTTAATACTTAACAACTTCACAATTTCATTAGTTCATGATCGATATCGATTGCTCTGCCGATTCCCCACACAGAGTTGCTTCGCTTACTTTACTTTTAATCTCTAATTTCCACTTAAAAACCCACAAATCCTCTACTTTCTCCAAAAATTCATAGTAAATATCATTTCTTTAAATCCCATTCCAATGCGGTACATTTATCTTATCACCGGACTGTCGTCCGGCTCAAATTATCGCATCCCGTTTTAGTAGTAGTGATGAAATGTGTTTCATATTATGTATCTGTATGTACCTATGTATAAGTATATGTAGCATGTGTGTAGGAATGTATTCAGTATAGTAGTGTGTATATATAGCAGCTTAAAAAGTAAGAACCAGTAGTAACAATATAACTCGCTCATGTGCATGGCATGCAATGCTACGCTACGACTTCACTATCGGTAATTTTAGTTAGTATGCAGTAGAATGTAGTAAAAGTTGTCCGTGTATATATGGCAGGATGCTATTCACATGAAAGTAAATGCTATGCTGGTGAGGCTGAGGGATAAGGAAGAGTAGTAATAGTATAAGTGAATATATATAATATCAATAGTAGTAGTAGTTAGGGTATAGTTGTATGTATGTAGTATATGGAGTACAGAGTGTATGTATGTAGGTAGCATTTAGTTAGAATGTTGTACAAGTGCTTATAAAATATGAAGGGTTAGATTTTAAGGAAGAGGCTTTATTAGCTATGATTATAGCCGGGCATTAGTTAGTTAGATAGGGTTTGAGTGGATAGAGTAGGGAAGGTGATTACGTATATCCTTTGGATGAGTGGACTAGACTGGACTAGATGAGTGGAGACTCTCTTACTTGATTATGACTTGCTCGCTGGAGAAAAGACTGGACACAAAACTCTGCATGCAGACCTAATAGCCATTGTGTTAATTGACTAGCTTATTATTATGAATGAGTATTGACATGACACGCACCCGTACTCTTGTGACGTCATCGCACGCGGCTCGCTCTTTTACGGGGGAGTTATTTCCACATTTATTCTTACAGCTCAAATTCGGCACACGGAACAGAAAATAAATTATTTGACTAGGCTCCCTTATTCACTTATTTACTATTACTCCTTCCTGCAAATAACAGAAGAGTAGTAGCATATTATTATTAGAGCGCGATGGAAATTATTATGGTTACTACTTACTTAACTTGAGACTCTGTGACTACTGCGTATTATTTATGTAAACACATAAGCATACTTAATATAAATGTAGTATGGAAAATTGGAAGTGTGTGATTGCCAGCTAGCGACAGACAGACTATGATAGACAAGCGAAGCGGAGATTATTGCGAAATTTTACACTACTTAGTAGGATATATATAGCGTGTATATTTCCAAAGGATGAGCTGGTGAAAAAATTGTTATTCTTTACTTAGACTTGAGTTACTTAAGTTTGTGATGAAGAGAGGAAAGGTAATGCCTATGTGCATACATGTAAACTGTATCTAATAGAATATGCACAAGAGGATGCATGTAAATACAAGGAGTAGGTAGGTGGCTTAATAATATTTGTACTACTATGCTGAGGACGACGACTGACTACTACACAAGAGCCACTGCATTGATTTGGCAATGGCAAAGAAACAACAAGAAATGGGAACAAACTTCTTGTAATCCAATAGCATAAAAGTAACAGTGTAGTATGTATATCTAGGAAGGAAGGATATATACATAGTACTTGTATGTACTAGTTGGGAGTAAGTAGAGTGTTATATAATGGCAGGGGAAGCAGACTAGAGAAGAGACTACGCCAGGCAGGGAAGCAGGCCCGGAACGTATCTTCTTTATTTACGTAAGCTGTTCTGTACATAAGAACATTAAGATAGTTAAACTGTGAGATCAGATTAGAGATAGGGATAGCTATGCGATGATATGCATTCACATTGCATTCACTCGTTAAACTACAAACAACCTGATAACAGACAACACTCGATCTTTTCTTTTTTCGTAGAAAAGAACCTTTGAAAACAGGAAGGAGAAGATCAGTTACATTATGGCACTGATTTTTTTGTATTATTATGGAGAGGACAGGATTGTCAATTTGTAGGACAAAAAAAGGGTTCTCGAAATATCAATGACTGCCTGGTTTAATGATGTTATAGAATTTACGTGGGTGATTTAGTGCACACATGCCATTTGATTCTGGTTGAGTGTAGTTGTAGAGCAAGAAGTGTCGTGTATTCCAAACGAAATTAGAGTTGTATTGATTAATTGCGGGCAGGCAGGACACTTGAATCAAGTGGATGTAGTATTTTACGTTATGGCTCTTGGTATGTATGTATCTGTTAGTTAGTGGGAGGGAGTGAAACGAAGTGAAGTGATATTAGTAGGTACTTGGAACATTCCATATTATATATATTACGACATGACTGCATAGCACAGTTCAGTTTCAGTCAGACAGACTTTGCTCTCTCGGATTGGCAGTTATGAAAGTGCAGGATGTGAGAAAATGAGAATTCAGACAATAAATGTTCTCTCCAGCATAATACATGGGTAATAGGTAGTCAAGTGCTCCTGGAGTTCTGGATACATACATATTATTACTTATTATCTTTCTCTACTAATAATATACGTTCTTCTTCTAACCAAAACCTTCTACTGATAGTACTCCATCCTAGAGAGTAGTTCACTTGAAAACTATACACCATATATTTTATTAGTAGTAGTACATGTTATGTGTGTGGAAAAGAAAGTACTACATGCACACATAAATAGAATAGGAGATAGTATATTAGATAATGTTTGCTTAGTTACTGGAGAAAGAGAGCATAGGAGAAAGTAGAAGGAAAAGGAGTGAAAGAACCGGAGGTTGAGTTGCCGTTGGGTTGTTCGCATGGTTTGGTGTGGTCTGGTGGACTTGGACTAGTCCTGGATCGGTTTGGCTGGTGAAGGTAACGCAGCACGAGAACAGCATGAGCAATTGAGCATGGAGAAACATTTGTTTGTGTAGTAAGTCTAAGTCTAAGTAGGTATAGTCCAGCCTTGTTCCTCCAGTGAAATGAGTGTTTGAGAAAGTCTATTTTCCGTGTGTATTATGCAGGAGGAAATATTGTATTGTAGGTGCCGTATGCTCTCACTTATTGTTAACTCTATCAGTAGTAATGTTTGGAAGTATTTATGTATCTGGAAGAACATTAGGAAATAATGTAGAGAATTGTCTAGAAATTGGGTCTCTGATTTCCCCCATCCAACAGCCATTCTTTTCTTCTTATAAATAGAAAATGGATGAATTAAATGAAACACGCACTTACTTGTTCCAACCAACACGGGGACGGCACTGCTCGGTTTTATACTCCATCCATCCACCAGGATCCATCAGCAGTGCACTTTTACTGTAGTAGCCATAATAATAATAATATGGCATGCGGAACTTTAAATGAGATGGAAGAGTTTGTAAGCGAAGCACTGCGATGTAGCGGTGAATCGATAGAAATCCGTTTTCTCCGCTTTTATGCATGTGAATGCTAATTACGATAATGTTTTCTAGTAAAAACTATCTTTTATACTAAGTGCATGTGTTTTGGAATGTTGTGTTTAGGTGGCATTTTGAATTTGGCGGCTGATTGTATTGAGCGTTGCTCTTCTTTGTTATACATAAAATCTGTGCGGGTTCGTCGGACTTTTTCGAAATTGTGAAAATCGTAGTCTTAAAAATCAGTAGTGACAATAAACAGTAGATTTTAGTGACTTTAATTGACGTAAATTAAGTAGCTGATATGTAAAGATTTGAGAAAATACTATTTAAAATGTGTTGTTAATGAAATGTCAAAATTGTGTGCGAATGTTGGTGACGAACTGTGGGTGGTTGTTGTCGTTGGTTGGTGCTTAGATGGAAGAGGACGAAGAGAGTTCGGACCGACAGACCTCAGTGCCAGTCAACTCGAGCGAGAACGGGAAAGAGTGTGGGCCCGGGATGGGCGACGAAGATGCTCATGAGAACTTGGTCCGCCGTCCTTCGCGGTCAACGACGTCCGTCCCACCGGAACCTTTCATGATAATGAGAAGCAAAGCGCTGAATCGTCGAGTGACTTTGAATGTTGGTGGTGTGAAGCACGAAGTACTGTGGAAGACTCTGGACCGTCTGCCGCACACCCGCCTCGGTCAGATGCGGGAGTGCAACACGCACGATGCGATTCTGGAAATGTGCGATGACTACTCCCTCGTTGACAACGAATATTTTTTCGATCGACATCCCAAGTCGTTCAGCTCAATTCTTAACTTTTACCGGACGGGCAAATTGCATCTCGTCGACGAAATGTGTGTACTGGCTTTTTCCGAGGATCTCGAGTATTGGGGCATCGATGAGCTTTACCTGGAAAGTTGCTGTCAACACAAGTACCATCAGAGGAAGGAACACGTCTACGAAGAGATGAGGAAAGAGGCTGAGAGTCTCAGGCAGAGAGACGAAGAGGATTTCGGGGACGGATGGAGCGCCAAGTATAAGAAGTACGTTTGGGATTTGCTCGAGAAGCCCACCAGTTCTTGCCCAGCCAGGGTCAGTCCATTACATAATATTCTATTTTTAATATCTTACTAACTATACATTTCCAAAATACATTATTTTTTTCAATTTTTCATTCAAATTATACTAATAAACTTAAATATGTACTCTCACATCCTCTTTAATTCAAAACAAAATCCTCCTTCACTTACACAAATATAAATACAATCTTTTTTATACTTACGAAATTGAAAAGAAAAACAGACAATTTTTCGAGCACCGAGAGTATGGCCATGCAAAATCGGGATCTCGCATACGAAATCAAAAAGAGCTAAATGCATTAATTCATGAGATTAATAATAATGACAGACTGTTATGTAGCAAACTGGGAAACTTTCTCTGTATTTTCTCCAGTCGACTTTAACTGATTCCGATTCCGAGGCTGCGGTGAGAGCAACACATAATCACAAATAATAAATGATGATTATGATACTATGACTGAAGTAATCTTGAACTATTCGCTTCTTAAACTTAATTAGCTAATTCAATATTTATTCTGGTGTGACTACGACTTACGAGTGTTATCTCTGAGTCTATAGATGTATGTAACTACTGAAAATCTGACCTATGACTGAGAGTGTTTTCTAATTTGTGAATCTGTGTACAACCAATGCGTGTGTGCGTGTGTATGATTGTGTTTCTGTCGAGTGAGAGGTATTTGTTGTGTTTGAGAGCGTGTTTTCTGTTAAATTACAGCGTAACTAAAATAGTTTCTGTTGTATGTATACCTTTCTCTATCTCATTTACTAAAGTTATTGTTTATGTAGTATATTTACTTAACTATTTGCATTCTCATACAATTATTTTTTAGGTATATATAGTAATTCCTCTCTTAGGGTCTTGGCTCTGTATTTTAGATAATTTATTAGCATTACCAATCCTATTACAGCCAGTAGTATAGTATATAAAATCTAATTTACAATGATTTGCTCTATAGTTTAAATTCCATTTGTAATGATAGAATTTGCCATAACTTCCTTATTATTAGATTATGAATTATTAACATAAATTGACATTAGGTTTGACTTATAGTTTGCAATAGTGAGAGTAAGTACCAGTAACGTAATTAACAATTAAATTACCAATTAATTTTGTATTGTAATCTAATTAATCGCTTTTTGACAAGTTGAAGGTCTCCTCGGCATCAATGTTCTTCTGTGCTGTGTCTTCCCCTAATATCCAATTCTTCAATTGATAATGATGGGAAAGGGCTTGTGCAACGATACCGCCTTACTTATATACTAATCAATAATAATTAGTCTTTCAAGCTTCCCTTTACCTACCTGCCGCTCATTATCACTGAACTGTGACGAGTTCCTCCTTCCTCCGCAACCTTTAAACATCCTCCTCCCCTCGTCATCCTGTCTCCTTATTCTGAATGTCACTTGGTGTCTTGACCGGCAGGAAGTCCATGGCAAACAATTCTCTCTCTGCCTTTCTCTCTCTATAAAACTTCCTCTTCTCTACTTTCCCTAACTTTCACTTTTGCTTTCACTCCTCTTTCACATTTCACATCAAATTACTGAAATCTCTTCTTTCGCTATCTTTCATCTGACAGGAGTCTTTTAACTTGGCTGCCGTTCTTGTATGCCTATTATCTATAGTACTAAATACCAGTACTATTTATTGTCTTTTGCTAATAGCTATGGCTTGTGCATGTCTCTTCTACATAATTATTAACACCGCTTCCTTATTATTAGTCTACATTTATGTTTGGCACAAACGAAATGGTAATTAGTGCTAATTGCTTCAAAATGGCTTTTGGCTTCTACTTGGACCATTTGGCTTTGCGTTGTAATTTTTCACTGTCTTTTTTTAACTATATAATGTACATTACTATTGCTATTAATGTTTACTATATACTTACTCTATTCTATAATATTTAAGTGCAGTTCTAACAATTTGACTTTAGATTTAATTTTTCTAATTTTCCTGGACAAATGAATAGTGTAGTACTTAAGTGATTGACCTAATATGATAAATTTTATGATTGTGTTTATTTGTGTGTGAGCTGATTGGTTGGTGGTGATATATTATTTGGTGTGCTTGATTGAAACTGAAGACAATAGAGTTGATTGCATTGTGTTTGTTTGTTTGTTTGTCTGCCGAGTCATAATATCATGTGAAGCAAATGCAAAAGCAAAACCACACTAATATACAAGGCAAGCAAGCGAAAGCAGTTTTCACTCGAAGAAAGCTGAACTAATTATTAATGACGAATAATGTTAAGCGAATTGCATGTAAATGTGTTGCTCTTGTGTGTGCCATGCCATGGCGTTGCTCCGCCAAATAAGCCAAGCCAGCGAGGCCAATAACTAATTGAATACTAATCTGAATAACACGCTAAAATGGCTCTCTATCTATCTATATATATCTGTCTAATCTCTGTCTGTCTCTCTGTGTGTTCAATGTTGATTTGTGGGTCGGTGTTGCTAATTGGCTATCAGCTATTAAACTGTGTGCTGAATGGAAATGTCCATGTCATTGTCAATGTCTGTCTGTCCTGTCATTAAGATAGCTTAAAGTTTTAAGAAATGGAAAGTCTCTCTGAGAGGGATGACACTTACACGTATACACTTTTTTTGACACTTGACACACGTACACGAGTACAATTCCTGATAAAACCTTTGCCCTATATGTCTCCCGTTATTACTACTCCTTTGTGCCTTGTACATGTACCTATATTTATTATTATTAAATACTATTATGATTATATCTAATAATAATATATACTTAATCTAAAATGATCAAGTCAATATAAAATGATATAAAAGTATATTTATATTTATACCAAATATTATTTATACCTATAAATTTTTACCTACCCATCATCCTCGAGTCGAGAATATTATTTTATCTGACAAAAAAGTCATAATATTGATGGAGTACACACGTATGATGATTTTAAATAATTGTACGTGACCTACTGAAATAATATACTTCGTATATACCGATTATTAATAATAATATATAATTGATGATGAAGATGTGTGTGGAAATGTGAAAAAGTTTTATATTTATAAAGCAAGTCATTGATGAAATATTGGAAAATGTTGTTGTTGGTGGTTCAGCGTTGTGGCTATGGAATGTCAGTTCTTATTGTTATGTCTATTAGGTGGTGGCAGTGATTTCGATACTTTTCATAGTTATGTCGACAATCGCATTGACTCTGAACACAATGCCCGAACTACAAGAGTTAGAGTGCGCGAGTGTGAATGAGTCGATGTGCGACCCGGACGCGAAGGGCTTTCTGCTGGACAAAGGTCAGGAAAAATTGGAAGGTGCGAACCGGACTAGCCCGCACGATGACATGATTCTGGTGGAGAACCATTACCTGGCGATGGTAGAGGAAGTGTGCATCACCTGGTTCACTTTGGAGTACGTGTTGAGACTGGCCGCCTCTCCCGACAAGTGCAAATTTCTCCAAGGCGGTTTGAATAACATTGATTTATTAGCAATATTACCGTATTTCATCTCGCTCTTTCTCCTCGAGTCAAAGAAGGCGACGGGAGGGGCCGACCAGTTCGCCGACGTCAGAAGAATAGTTCAGGTCTTTCGCATCATGAGAATCTTGAGAATCTTCAAGTTGGCTCGTCACTCGACGGGTCTTCAGAGTCTCGGCTTCACCCTCCGCAATTCGTACAAAGAGTTAGGACTGCTCATGTTGTTCCTTGCCATGGGTGTCCTCATTTTCTCGTCTTTGGCGTACTTTGCGGAGCGGGAGGAGAACCCGGCATTCGAGTCCATTCCGACGACGTTTTGGTGGGCCGTCATCACAATGACAACAGTGGGGTATGGGGACATGTACCCGACGACGAGTATAGGCAAGTTGATTGGCAGTGTTTGTTGTGTCTGTGGGGTGCTCGTCATTGCCCTCCCCATTCCCATCATTGTCAATAATTTCGCCGAGTTCTACAAGAATCAGATGCGGCGGGAGAAGGCGCTCAAACGAAGGGAGGCTCTCGAGAGGGCCAAGCGAGAGGGCTCCATTGTCTCTTTTCGTCACGTTAATCTGAGGGATGCTTTCGCTAAATCCATGGACCTTATTGACGTCATCGTCGATACGGGTAAATTTACTTTCTCCACTTTCACAAATTACTATTTCATCTCTTATTTTGCTCATACTTGATATTATCTTCTAAATCTCATTCTATTATATTAAATTATTATTATGTTATACAGATCTATATCTATTTATATATATAATAATATATATTTCTATATTATATATACATGTAAATATAATATTGTTATATTCTATAATATGAGATATAGTATTAGCAAGAATATATTATTATTATGATAATAATAATCTGAAAATCAAAAAATGTTTACTATATCTAGTAGCTGTATACTACATACTTACTTACTTTCATCATGATATTATTATTACTATTATAAGAGTTGGCGGAGACATAAATAGTATTAATAGCTTTTTGTCGTATACTGGTGCATTGACACACTTACTTATCTTATTAAGAAGAGGAGTCTCCTAGATCGAGTTAGAGAGAAAGTTGAAAGGAGAGAGAAAGGAAGTAGTATAATATTTTTGAATAGAGAGATAGGGATCTGCAACAATGGGGTGGTGGTGGTGGATATGTTCTTGTTGTGTATTGTATTGTTGTGTAGTACATAGTAGTGGAGACTGGAGAGAGTGAGGGAGTTGAATGAAATAGGTCATAATACGGGAGGAAGGAAAATGGCGAGCGCGAGCGAAAGTTTGTGTCTGTCCGCTACTTACTTACATTACATTATATGTCTATATAGTGTATCTTGTATAGTGCATATATATAGTGCATATATAGTACATATATAATATACCCAGGCAGGACTACTACTGGTGGCAAGAGCACGCTGCTGCTAGAATACTTACCCAGGCAGCACGATAGAACGGCTTGTAACATGTTTTACATAGAAGCGCATGAGACTCTGTTCTGGTTCTGTCTGTCTGGTGGTGTGGCTTGGCTGGATGTGAACTAACGAAGGAAGGGAAGGCAAGGAAGGGAAGGGAAAACGAGAATGGGACACAATGGAACTCAGTGCGGTACGGACGAGTATAAATGTATCTAGCGGACTACCTACTATGTGCTATATTATAAGCCTTTAGCCAACAACATAGAGAATTCATCGATCTGCCCTTACGCAACTTCCACAAAACTTTCACTTGCTTTCCTTTCACTTTTTCCCCGTTTAAGTCTGATTCTTTCACTTGGCTCTATTGTGTGCAGTGCGTGTGACTCCAAGGCACCATTGTCTCTCACACGCACTTTTCCTCACTCGACGCCTATCCTTTTTCTCTATCTGCTACGTCGGTCGGACCCGGACGTCGACTGTTTCTGTCTAGTACACTATCTATCTTACCTCCAATTTTCCCGCATTATAGATTCTCTTCATAGTTGTTTTAAGCAGTTGCTGCTCTCGCTCCTTCCTAGTATTATTCGCCAAATATTATTACATTACTATAGTTGGAAATGTCATTTTCTTGCACTATTAGAGACTTTTAGGTGGAATATGATAATATAGAACATTAGATTAATTAGGATCCTATTATACTTAACATTTATTCAATTATTATTGTACATATAGTGTGGGTAGTACTAAAAGGGTAATTTATTATTATATTTTTATTGATAGTAAGTAAAATGAAGTAGTTGCTTTTTATGTAGTTATTTGCAATTTTTGCATTTTATTGTGTGGATTTTGAATGGTTTTTGGTCTTTTTAATGAAAAGTATGGTGTTTGGTGCAGGCCACAACTTATCCCAAGCGGACGCAAATAGCCAGGATGGTGAAGGTCGTGACAAGCCAACGACAACCGGAACGGGTTGTTACAAAAATTACGACCATGCAATATTTGCCCGGCACAAGAGAAAGAATTCTTCTAAGGGTAGTGGTGGTGTTGGTGGTGGGGGTAGCACTGGAGGAGGGTCCTCTCAACTTCTGGACGTTTCCTACGAGCCAGAATTCCAAAATCTGGACAGAACTTCGCCAGGACCATCAAACGCCGTTTTAGAGTCGGTGAGTTATACATTAACAATACTCGTGTAAAGAGATTTCAAGGGTTCAGTGTATATTTACTACGCAGTCCTCATCTTCTTCATTCTACTGCGACTTTGGCATCCTGAAAAAATCCAACTCTCTTTTACAGCCCGTCGATGAACAGGTTTTACTTGGCGTATAATACTTTCCTTGCGCTTACTTGCAGAGTAATATTGTTATTGACTTTAGAAAGTCGATTTAGGTAGATTTGGTTAGTTTAGTTGACATGACTTGACTCAATGTCAATACCCCCTTAATTGTTTTCTCTCGAATGTTCTTTTAGTAATACGTACGGTAGTACTTGTCAGTTTTAGTGACTTGCATATTTAGAGGAATGTATTTTGTATTGTATACCGTAGGAAAAAGAAAAAGATCGGAAAAAGGGAGAAATGACAGATGCCGATTGTTGCTATTGCACTAATAAGGTATTTATTTCTCATAGACAATTTTTATTTTCTTACTATTGTTCTCTCTCTCTGTTCCCTTTCGAATCCTCTATTCAGATTGTTCTTTTCCTTGAGAATGTTCATTCGATTGTTTGTTTGTGTCGTGTTGTCGTGTGCATGAAATGAATGGCTTGGAATCTTTGCGAAGCACGTTTGCGAATGATTTTTGTCTTTATTATTATTATGTATCTATATTATAATTATGTATTCAGTAACAGATCTTGAAAATCAAATTGAAACGTACGGTCTCTAATTCCTGTGTGTCACATCACAGAAGACTGTTAAATCAATCAACTTTACAAGCAGGTATTTAACTGCCAACCACCGGGGAACTTCTTTTCTTTGTTCGAAATCTTATTTTTTCGTTCTACTTTTCTTAATTTCCTTTTCTTGTTTTTTCATTTTCTGATTTCCTTTTCCGGATTTACAATAACACAAAGTCATGAGAGTCAATGAGTGTGTGGTTCCTTGTTTTGCACGATTGAACATCTCTTAAGTCTCTCCCCTTATTATATCAGTGTGAGTTTCTATAATAATCACTAAGTCTAATTACTACTTAATATATAATATACCTTTTGATAATACTTATACTTACTACATCATACTTAACGTTTAGGAAGGAGTGCAGCGAAGCGATTCACCGAGTTAGACATGGCAATTGCTATTCAATATAGATTCATTTGCACGCTTTCCGTGTGTATATTTCTCATGGACAGTCGATACTTTCTCATTCATCCACTATTACTACTTCTACTACTACTACTACTTCTTTTCAACTTTTTTTGCTTTGTTATTATTATACTTACTACTACTACTACTACTATACTATATACCTATTATCTATCTCTATCTAATATCAATATACATTATACCAAGAAGTACCAATTCATAGGACTCGAAAAATAAATGAATTTCTTATCCAACCAATTCCAGAGCTTACTCTCTATGAATATAATTTTTCCGATTTTTGAATTCTCCATACTCTACTGGAGATTTACTCCTTTGACCAACCAAACCAACCAACCTGCCCCCACAAAGGCTTTAAAATTTCAAAAAATTGGGGATAATTTTAAAAATTGGATGATATACTGGACGTTAGGAAACGGAGAGACTGGACGAGTCAAATTATCGTGCATTGCAAGGATCCGCAACAAAGTTGAGTTCAGCGACGTCGACGAGATCAGCACCGAACTTACCCGGATCGACCGTAGTCGAGAACATTCCCATGACATTCTACAACATTCGAGATGGTGACGATAATTCCACCAAATGATGACTATCACCCGTATCATTTTCCTTTCACTCTGCACCCAGCAGGTGAGGATAGACAACATTCAACATACCTACCTACACACAAATTAAACCTTTCTTTCAATACCTTTTTACCGATTTTACCATCAACCTTTACTTTCTCTTCTTCTTTTCACTTTTATTTAAGTTACCTTCTTTGAAAACTTTCTCTTCCCACTTTCTCTGATTTCTGTCTCTGTCTCTCTCTCTGTTCTTTTTTTAAATTCGTTTTTCTCCACCTTTGACCTCACATGCATTCATTCAAACACTCTAATATGCAATTGATATAACGACACACTCTCTCACACGACACGATAATGCACAGCTCACAGTTGAATACACAAAATATTTATTTACTATACTTTCCTTTTCGATTACTTTCTTATTATTATTATTAAATGTCTATTTAAATTGGTTGAGTTCTGAATTTGTTTGTTGAAACACTTTGGATTTTGTCTCACGCAGCCGAGCAGTTAAATTTTGAAAGGCCCCGTATCACGTGGTCTGGTCACAATTAGCTGGTGGTACAATATCTTTTTGTCAGCTTGATTATTTATTCGTGACTCTGGCAAGCAAGCAATACTAGCACTCTATTGGACTTATAAGTATATTTGGTTGTAGAGCTAGAAAATTTATTCCTAGTTTTCTTAGTTTTGAAGTAGCACCCGCCTGTCGCTTTGTGCTTATTGAAATGATGACTTTGGCACACGCAGGATTACCGAGAGTACACAGACCCTGAGAGCCTGATGCCCCATGGAGTGAGTGAGTTCCGAAACAATTGCTGTGGCAGTACCAATTGTCATCAAGTCCCTTTGGAAATGAAAGTGCTCCGTAATAATAATAATCAGCAGCAGCCGATGCCGATGGAGATGGGGAGTGTTGACAGTTCGGACACGTACGTCAGTTGTCAGACACATCCGTTCATGTCTCAGGAGGAACTCGAATCGAATGTTTATGTGAATCCTCTGGATGGAAATGATGGTGACCGGCCTACTACGTCCAATACTTTCGGTCACCAGTGTCAGCAGCCATCTTGTCAGCATCAGCAGCCACCCAGTCCATGGGGCAGTCCAAGACGCAAACCCGCACTTCGCACGGCTGTCAGGAGTTCTTCCGGAGAGGGCGATGCCATTCGGGACTCACCCGCCAGGAATCGCAGAGCCAGATTTCAACAAGTTCGTCCGCTAATTTAAATCTTACCCGAAACCCTTTCCATTTATTGAGTGGTTAAAATTGTAGTATTTTGAATTATAGAGCTCTAGTAGATCTCGAAATTCTAAAAATGAAGACTGTCCAAAGAGAACTGGAGGGTCGCACGATTCCCTTACCAAAATTAACTCATCCAGTATGGCGGAGGATAAAAAGAGTCGGCGACCATCTTTTCTACCCACTAAAGGCATTGCCTCTGCCACAAAACTCTTGAATCAACATTTCTTTGGTAAGACACTTTTGATTGTCACTCTACAGATGCAACACTAACTACTAATAAATAATATTTCAATGTTAAGTTACGCTTGGCACAAAGAGATGTATGTGTTATATTTATTGTGCCAAGATTAATATTTATTGCTCAACTAATTACCCGTAGAATGAGTCTTGTGCATGTGTTACATTATTATGCAGACGCACATGGCAGACACATTTCAGATAAGTGAAGTAGCAGTGAGCACGAAGTATGCGTCAGTATACAGTTCATGACAAATTCTAGGAAGATGATACATGATCTGCATATTTGTGACATTATATTTTTACAGGAAGCAAATCGTCGTTGGAAAGAGTGACAAGCCCATGTGACCGTCGAAATAAGCCAATCCTGAAGAAAGGTGATTTACGCTTCGACCCAGAAACGGAGAGATTAATTGACACGGATGGAGGGAGTGTGGGTGATCGTTCCAGTCGGAGTGGCAGTCTGTCCTCATCGGTCGTTGCAAATAAGCCCAAAAGCAAAACAACAGCCGCCACCACCAAAGCGCCCATCAAATTCATCGGAGTGGATGAGTACGATGAGAAAAAACATTCTCGATTGCCAAAGTCTCCGATGCCAAGAGGTACACTCCAAAGTGATAATAATAATATTCTATTCAATACAATTTGGAGTGGGAGCGATGCGGTGGGCTCGGCGGTTGCTGCAGTCAATACATTTAGTGTGTCATGCCAGCAAGTGAGCGAGCCAACGAACGGATTTGGAGTGCACCCGAAGGAAGGAATGGACTGAGGAGCGACGGACCGAACTCACCGTAGCGTACCCGCTCCTCTACTATTGCCTCCGTGCAGTAGAGTAGTGGATTTGTATTGAGTATGATAGTCCTCTCTCTCTCACTCACCATCACCACACTTATATTACTGACTCTATAGTTTTACGTAGTTTACTAGTCGTTCTATTTAGTGTGTACCGTAGTAGTCTATATTATGTAGTCTATTTAGTGTGTGTGTGTCGACTATATTTTGTGCACCAATAGAGTAGTATATATTTTATGGGAGCATTTATTGTGTCAAATAATGCGTCTTGGCACGTAGACGCAACGGAATCAAAGTGATTTGACTATTTGAGCGTTGGACTATTTGACCCTGCTTGAAACGTGTCCAATAATATATTTTTAATCTCACACAGGCTTCCTTTACCTACTTGTTCTTGGTTGTTTGTGTTGTCTCTGTGTGTACCAATTCCTTTCTCCTGCCCTGCCCCTGTCTTGCCAGACCCGTTGGTTGCCTTACTTGCCACTCTTCTTCTTCTCCATCCACCGCTGTCGTCTCACATTTTCAATTACTCTGAATTTATTTGTCTCTGTGTATCCTTGATGTTTAATGAATTGCCTTTTCAGAAACAACTTTGAGCAGCACGTAAGTAGAGTTGTTCTTTCTTCACGGTCTGTGTACTCCCAGGGTGTCATCAGATTCGTCTCTAAATAAATCCTTTTAATCTATGTAGCTGTTCTTAATGTTTGGAATGTATATTATCTCCATATCAAACTACTCTGTCTGTCTGTTCTGTACTGTCTCTCTGTACTGTCTGTCATGTCATGTGTATTTGTACTCGTTCCTTTATTGTCTTTCTGTTCTTGAGCTATAGCTTAATTTTATTAGCTAACAGCTAACCAACTAAACTGTCTATATTATGTTATGGTATATACTACATTATCATCATCAACATAGTATATAAGGATACTTATACTATATGTTATTATGATCTTTGTTTTATGTGTGTTCTGAATATCTGTTACTGTGTATCTTTGTATATAACAATTTCTATTAGGTACTAGTAACTAACTAACTAACTACTTGGTTCATTTTTTGAAACATTACATTACATTAGAGTACTACATAACGTCCACGTACATAATATTGAGTAGTTTAGTAGTATATAGTAGAAATAGAATACTGAAAAAGTGTTACTTACTACTAGAGTACGTACGTATATTACACTAAAAGATATATAATATGATATTAACTATATGATTTTATGTACGTGGTTTTCCTTCCTTCCGCTGTAGTATGTTATGTATGTCTTATATGTATTTGTAATGTTAGCCTGTGTAGCATCTTTTGTCTGTCTTGATTGTGTCGTGTCTTTGAGTCATTTATATCCTAGTTATTATAATAGTGTTAGTGTTACTCGTAATTTAGTTAGTGATGCAGCTAATTATAATTTATAAATGGGTTTATTAGCGCTAGAATGCGACAGAACGTGAAAAGAGCTCGTCGTCATTAACTTTTAACTATGATTTAATTAGACACTAACAAATGGGCCTTAAGTAAAGTATTTGTTTACGTGGTGAATGTATATAAAATATGTCCATCTAACTAAAATGAGCCGATTTTGGACAGATGTGATAGGTGACCTCCTCCAATTGGGTCCCCACCACAACAACACTCAGCAAGAATCGAGCGACTCTTCCACGATATCTCCCGGAGCGGGAAGTGCATCGACAGTGGTGAGCAGACCACGCCTTCCACCCCCACTCACACCCACTCCATCTTCGACGACGTCCAAGACGACTTTTGATGACCTGCTCTTTGTGGACTGCTCCCCGAACGATGACCACCACCATCACCATCATCATCATCATTACCATCCGCACCAACAACATCATCCGCATCAACTCGTACATCCCCAACATCAACAACATCATTATCACGGGCCACAAGGACAGCAAACGACGCAAGGACACCACGGCGGAATCAGTGGCGGCGGCGGCGGTGGCGGCGCATACGGACAACCACACCACTACCACCACCGCAATAAACAACAACAGTCCCACCATCAACAACCACAACAGCAGCAGCAGAACTTTTCCAGGAACAACAGCAACGATTCGAACACCTCCTCCAACAACACTCATCATCAACTTGCATCATCATCATGAGAAAATTAAGACAAAAGCGCTTCCTCTCATCCGCATCGCATAATCTTCTTTCATTTTTTGCTCAATAACTACATACAAGCTATAACATTACATAAATACAACTACATGACTACATACCAGATTATCAGATCCGACGAATAACAATCCTCTTGCCATTTCTTCAATTAGTTCCGTACGGTCATTATAACTACAACTCTCGGACTTTAATATTTCCGAATCATTCCTGCCTTGCTTATAGCTATCCTTTTCATCATCATCCATCCTTAAGAGAGTTCTTAGAGACGTCCTACTTATGTATTGACTAACTACTAACTACAACCGTATTCTATGTAACTGTAAAACTCGTAATAATTATAATTATGTAAAAACACCAAAAACCAAACTATGCCCACCCAAACGGAAACCTTCTATAAGTATAACCAATACCCTACATACTATACTGCCCTAATCTCTATATACTGAATACCAATTCCAACCCAACAAATATTTCCAATCAAAATTCCATAAAACCATTTCAATCATCGAATGCTTCACTATATGTACTTACTATTAATCTATTATTCGTAAAAATCATTTTGTACAATGATGAATGCTCAAGAGATAGAAATATTCTTTCTGTTCGTCCTACGCCCTGTAATTTTAAAGATAAGACACCCTCAATAACAACTGATGACATCCCTCAAAACTAACTAATCTACTACATTAAACTACCCGTACCGTACCATATTATATACAATATAACAATATACATAAACGAGTATAACCATGTATAACATATAAACCCGTATTAAAATATACCCAAAATAATACCAACCAAACCAACCATAACCAACCAACTAATCCCACTCCATATATACCTAATACATAACTACATCTACATAAAAATACTACATACAATACAAACAAACTAAACTACTACCTAAATACTAAAACGTAAACCGTAAACCTACTAAAAAACTAAACCACACCATGCCATGCCATACCATACCATAATAAACCATACCATACCAAATAAATAAACCAAACTAATACGATATTAAAAACCATACCATAATACGATATACTACTACTACCTACAAAGGTTGCCACAATATTAACTTTAAAAATCTTGTGCTGGCTATCAATATAAAGGGCTGTGCAGTATAGAGTGTGATAATCACGACCCGGTGTGTGGAATCGTACCTTACCTTTAAGGATTAAAAAGTGAGAGGTTGTGATACAAAAATTGTCATCGGAAATATCTGCTGTGCAGCATTCACCGAATGCCAATACTATTAAAATCAGCTCGCCATACGTAAACATACCTAACTAAACTAACTACATAAAACTAAACTACTAAACTAAAACTACTTCATAAGCAATCGTACATAAAGCAATCAAATCACACAATCCCCTGTAACTAAACTAAACTACTCATAAGTCATTAATAACATACAAGTAACTTTTTTTCAATGTGATTTCATCCTACAACAGTGACTACAACTGATTGATGACAGACAACGTACCAGAATAATTATTATTGTATCACTAACTAACTACTAAACTAACTAACTAATTATATGAATAATTAATATAATCAATTAATGACTACTTGAAATATTACAAACCATAAATAAATCCGTTCTGCGACACGAATGAACCTGAATTTTTTCTGCTAACTTTTGTATGTCATTCATTAATGATGATTACGCTTTATTTACTAATTAGTCACGTACAATCACACAATATCTTTGAATGGAGTACATGAGTCTAATAAATACACCTTCAAAAATTTATTCTTCTTTCCTTTTCAGTTTATTCGTCCTTCTTTTCTAGAATACTTGCTTCATAT